>OMKK01066901.1:0-11986 GCA_900302305.1 Polymixia japonica
CTCTGCTTCTGTGTGGCAAAAAATACATAACAGGAAAGAGGAGAGAGGGAGAGAGAGAGAGAGAGAGAGGGGGAGAGAGAGGGAGAGAGAGAGGGAGAGTGTGAGAGTGTGTGTGTGAGTGGGTGTGTGTGTGTGTGTCTGTGTGTAAGTGTGAGTCTGTGTGTAAGTGTGTCTGTGTGTAAGTGTGAGTCTGTGTGTAAGTGTGAGTCTGTGTGTGTCAGTGTATAAGTGTGTGTCTGTGTGTAAGTGAGTCTGTGTGTGTGTCAGTGTGTAAGTGTGAGTCTGTGTGAAAGTGTGTGTCAGTGTGTAAGTGTGTCTGTCTGTGTGTAAGTGTGTGTCTGTGTGTGTGTCAGTGTGTAAGTGTGTGTCTGTGTGTAATTGTGTGTCTGTGTGTGTGTCTGTCTGTGTGTAAGTGTGTGTCTGTGCACGGTGGGTGTCAGCATGTGTATGAGTGATACAGACAGAAAGATAAAGGACAAGGAGACGTCCACAGTGCCAGATTTATCTGCTATTTATTGAGGATTCTTTGGGCTTCGGTTGCACGTACTACAGAACACAATACACACTAAAACGGGGCGATATGACTTGAAAAAGTCACAGTGGAAAAACGTCACACAAAAATGGCACCAGGAACAAGGAAGTCTATAAATATAAAAGACATTCACGTCACAAAAGATGGTACAGTCCTTATGACCACAGCATCTGAACCATCACACATACCCCTGCTGGATGGGACCAAATTTAAAGTGGTAAACCATACTTTTATAGAAATAAATAGAACAAAATACTACTTTCTATCACTTATTGGTGCAACACAATAGTGATTCAACCAACACCCAGTTCATGAAAGTGTCGGGTAGGTCTTTCCCAGGGGAAAAAAACTCCTCTGCCGCACAGGAAGTAATGTGTTTTGTGTTTCCGTTTTGTTTTTAAAATAAATAGGTAGTTAGCTAGCATGACCCGCGATAGCTACCGTGGCTGAGCACACAAAGAAAAGACCTACAGAAACTCAGACTTCCAGAGTACCACCCTTATTTATGTTCATAAAGTTACACAGACAATCAAAGGAAAAAGAAACATCTTCTGACATTTCGGTACAAGTCTTCACTGATTGCAGGTGATCTCTGGGAAATGCAGTGCAAAAACACCACAGCAATGACCACTTATCACCAAAGGTCTCAACAAGAACACTAACTTTTTAGTCATTTATCTGAATTTGAAGTCTTTGTATGAAGGAAAAGATGCTTGGGGACTGTCACGTTGAAGTTGTTCTCCGTCACGAGTATTGGGACTCAATGACCTGAATTTCTGTCTTTCATGCAAGAAATCAGTAATGTAGAAAAAATATTTCAATCAAGTTAAAAAAGCCTTTAGATACACGTATTAAAAGTGCAACTAAACATCATTCAAATAGTAAGGGTCATTGAGATAAAACCAGAGCCGTTTTATCTTTTAAAACGTCAACCTACATCATATCCACAGATGTTTGGTTGAATCAGACCCGCATGTGAAAGATCTACCTTTGAATTTTCACAGAATCTGTACAGAATCTGTACTTGTTCAGCACGTTCACGCAGTCACTCAGCCAATTCCAGTCCTGCAACCAATTACAAGTCAGCTTCTCTTGCCACTTGGCTACCACTGCCCCCTGTTGCCTGTTCATGTACTGTTGCTACGCCTTTGGTTTGTCTGAATATGTGTTCTTTCACTTGTTGCTCTTTGTCGTTGACGCCAATGTCCCTTCTGTTCATGATGTATTCCACACACTGCCTAGGCGTGGGATGTGCTGTTTTGCACATCTGATGTCCGCAGGGCTGTTCGGATGTATCGCGATGCCTGCGGGTCAAGTGTTTATCAATCACGATCTGCACATGCGGGCTCCCGTCACCACGGCGCATGTCGAGCGAACACGTGTATCCTCGGCGAGGTGCGGGGGAAAGGGGGCGTGTCTTAATTTCTTCTTCTGAGAAGTCTAATTGCGTACAGAGTGAGTGAGAGAGAGAGAGAGAGAGAGAGAGAGAGATGGGAGGGCGTTTTCCCGTTTTTTTTTTTTTTTTAAATCTTATCACGTTTACGCCTCACGTTACCTGAACGGCCACCATGAGACAAGACAGTTAATGAGACAACTCCCTCTTGCGAGCCGGCAGGTGGTCAACTCGTTCGTTGAGGGCACTTGGCGGCAGAATGGAGTCACAGTGCGGACTCGACAAAAATTGCAGCCTCATCGAACCGACAAAGGATTAGTCCCATCACTGATCGGTGCATGCTTTGTCTCACATTAATGCCAGTAGTTGGACTATCGTCCAGAGTTAACTCTGGTAATTATATTAATAACTGGTAATTATTTCACATTGTTGCTTGCGACATTACCCCAGTCTCTAGGAGATGGTCGCGACATGTCATTAAGATCCCACCATACATCTGCTCTGCAGTGGGGTGGATTCTTCTTCCCTACGTAGAATGCATATTTAACAGGTCGCCAATTATACACTAATCGGTCACATGCTGGACTGTTTTAAAGTAAACAACGATCAATTTGATTACCTCGCTGATTAAAAGTCTCTAAATAGAAGTTATGGATTAATGACGGGTCATAAATGTTCGTAAAATCCAGAACAGACATACTGAGGTTTAGGCTGCATGTGTGTGAAAGATGGATAAGGATTAAGGCTACCGTGGGAATGGTGCAACCATACGTGCGTAAAGATGTAGATAACGCCACCTGAATGCGAATAGTAAAAAAATACTGTATGCACAGGACAGGCTATGTGAGTGATATAAAATAATCTTCGGTAATCTCTTTCACTATCCCCTTCCTGTTCCCGTATACTGTGTGTCTGCATGCAAGCCTATGTGCCATGTCATTTTTTTTGCAGCCTACATATTTACTTGGTGAATAAAGTGATACTGATACTGACTTGTTTATATTTGGTTGGACTGGAATCTGGACACTAATAGGAGAGGGCGGGGTGCGAGCAGGCCTAGTAAAACTCAGTTTACCCTCCTTTTAAAGTGGGGAACAGTTAACCCATTTTAAGTCGCTGTTATAAAAGTTTCCTTGTTCCTCGTTCCGATCGGTCACTAACTAGGTGATTCGACGGGGACGATCAAACGTAGCCTCACGTCGTCGCCTGTGTTAAAGGTGAACATCTTGGAGTTGTGGAAGGTGAACATGTTGGAGTTGTGGAAGGTGAACATCTCGGAGTTGTTGGAAGGTGAACATCTTGGGAGTTGTGGAAGGTGAACATCTTGGAGTTGTGGAAGGTGAACATCTCGGAGTTGTTGGAAGGTGAACATCTTGGAGTTGTGGAGTCTTTGAAAGAAGTTGGAGGAAAGGCACGAGTCTGAAGTGCGGAAGTGGGTCAGCGCGAGCACCTGCTAACCTACTATCCGCGTGACTCCCTCCCGCCCCGCGAGCACGCGGCGCACCACGCAGCGCGATATAGAAGTTTATATGAGGGATTATTGTTGTGATAATAGTTCTGTGGTTGTTATAAGGCTATTTATATTACTATTGTAGACGCCTGGTACGCCCTGGCTATCAATGAATTGGGTTCTAGGGCCAAAGCTTTAGTCTATATTTGTTATACTAATAGATACAGCTGTTGTTGTTTGTGTATTTGCTGAGCTGCTGGAAATGTGTTCTATACAAATCACAAATGCACGTTGTCGGTTTATGTTGAAACCGGGGAGGATGACCGTGTTGCAAAATGTGCAAAACAAACAAAAAAAAAACATCCCATCGAGTTTACACCACAAAAAGAGCAGAGCGGTCTCGTTTTTTTTCCCCCCCCATCCTTGTGCATCACGTCCCCTGTTCAAGGTTACCGTCCGCACATGTGAACCGTGTTGCTACCGCGGCGGCGGTGGAGCCGCTTCACCCTCCCTTTAAGCCCTGCCGTGGTGAGGGGAAGGGAGGGGGTGGGGGGGAGTGGAGGCGTTTGTTGCTAATAAACACTGCGGCTGGGCGAGGAGGACGGATGTTTCTCGGTAGTTTCTCTCTCCTCAGTCACCGGGCCTGTACACGTGAGGGGGCGCTGTGAGTCAACAGGCTGCGGCAGAGACGATGTGGAGCAACCAGACTGATCCACCCCGCTGCTCCCGTTTCAGTCTGAGGCCTCGGTCAATAGCCTCACATGGGTGGAATACAGTATCCTGTGTTTGAGGAAGTGTGCTGTATTGCTTTTAAAGAGGATCTATAAGTCCACGTGTGTTAGGAACTAACAGAAACGTTTAACAAAACCGTGGCCCTTTTAACATTAAAGGTGTTCCTAGTGATTGAAAGAGCTGTGCTGCCCGCGTTGTTCCTTGTAGCCTACCACACACACAACCGATCAAAGTGGATATTAAACGAAATTAGACAATGCAGACTGTGAGCAGTGTTAGTTTAGTAAAAGCAATATGCTCTTGCACATACTTGCATGCAAACATTCACTGGGCATCACAGAAACTTCAGGGTGCGTTTAGTTTCCCTGTGTTGAAGGTGGCAACTCAAAAAACACTGGTTAAAAAAGGGCAGCAGAAGCCCTGGTAGACATCCTAGAAAGGACAATAGCATGCTTTCAAGCAAAGATTGATGGAACACCCTTCTTTACAGAAAGGCATTTCGGTAGGATGATCTTATATATACACAAATGGTATTCTGTAGCTGTGTTCGAGCAGGGTCGCACTGGTAAATTTGAACAGCCTTCATCCTCATTACTATTTAAAATGATATAATAATTGTATTGTACTGCTTGCACAGGACCACAGCATTGCCTGCAGTGGCGTCTCTTAATTCGTAAACTGCGCCATCTATTGGCAAAGAAGCAACACGTTCACATCTAAAGGCACCAAAAAAGTGAGGTAACGACGAAAAGGATAGGATTGGGGCTTTTGGGGTAATGAAAACAAAACATTACGGGATAGGGCTTAATAGGTAGAGCATGACATGAACACTGCCAAGGTTAGGGGTTATATTCCCTGCGTAGCTTAGTGGGCAGAGCATGGCATTTACACTGCCAGGGTTAGGAGTTCACTACCCAACGTAGCTAAATTGGCTTAATGGACATTATGCCACTTTAATCATTTCCCCTTTCATAACAGCTAATAAATCTTCAACTGTAGTATAGTGAAATTGTAATATCCACTTAGGTAGACATCTTCTCATTGTATTTATTGCATAACTACATATCAGTCACATTTTTCTAACCCAGAGAGAGAGAGAGAGAGAGAGAGAGAGAGAGAGAGAGAGAGAGAATCTAAACACAATATGAAACCCCTGTTTTTTTGTCAGAATATCATTCAAAACATTATCGTACTGTATATTGTGAAGTTATTGGTTGCCTGTATTTTTATGATCCAGCCTACTTACACAATTATTCTACTGGGCCCTGTTAGCTCATTCAGAATGCTAGCTATTATTTTTGATTCTCTTCTCAACACTTACTTACATAATCCTTAAGGGCTTACGTGGATAGTGTCGGGGCTCTGAGCCTTGCACTGTTTACTCTTGGTTGCTTGGATTTTCAGAGTTCACTGCATTCATTGCATTGTTGCAAGAGGATGTAGTTAGTGACTCTAGTCTCCACTCCGGAGCAGAAGGTGGCGGTGACGCGCATCTAAGTTGGATGCCGTGCGCCGTAAAAACACAAGAAGAAGAAGAACCTGCCTTTACCTCGAAGAAGAAGAAGAAGAAGAAAGACGACTTGTGGTGAAAACATCAAGCCCTGTTTTCTAGCCGAAATCCTACTAAAACAGCATCTCTGCAATGGAGGTTCCTGGACCAGACAGCGATTGGAGGAGCCCCCAGTTTCGACAAAAAGTTGTTGCACAAATGTGAGATTTTTTTTTACAGTGTTACGAAATGAGCTAAACCGATGCTTCAATGTTTCGGTAACGTCAACCAACCGTTAACTAGTTAACCACAGCTATGCTAACGTTACCCATGCGACTGTTTGGCACTTTGTAACGATTGTTGTTCGCCGTGACTATAATCTTAGTTAAAGTTAAGAAGACGAGGCAAGTGTTACGCACTTTGCTCCTCGCATTAGCTAAGACTATTTGTTAAATGAAGCTAACAGATACCTAACTAACCCAGCGTCGTTACCCAGATTTACGTGATTTCATCGTATTCTCGCACAAGCTAACTAACGCGAGGGTGGGTAGTAAACGAGAGTTTGCGAGCTAACCTTGTTTACCACTATGCTGAATGTAGAAATTAAAATTCAAAACGTTAAAATCAGAGTAATTTGATCGCTATTATAGGGTAATGGATGATTACAATACGTTAACAGCTTCAATTCAATTGTGAGTGTCATTCATAGTGTTTGAGACGTGAAAACTAGTTGTTGTTTTGGTTTTTTTTTATTCTGGGCTTTTTTATAATGTGTGTTTTTATTGTGTGTATATATAACTTTTTTTTTGCCAAACCTTTTGATTTTCTTCTGTTCCCTCTCAGTGAAGAGGCAATGAGAAAGGCAGGGACTGCACACACCAAGTCCAGCAACGATATGGAGAACCATGTTTACGTCAAAGCCAAGTCAAGAGTAAGTAAAAGTTAATTTAAGTGCCAGTCTAAGCTTTTCTGACTAGAGACAGAGAAAGATTTAACTTCTTCTTATTTTCTAGGAGGAATATTTGTCTCTGGTGGCAAGGTTGATTATACACTTCAGAGACATCCGTAAGTATCTGGCTTGTAAATTTCTATTGTTCCTTCAACATCTGGAAGTTATTTTCCTAATCACAAAATCATGTTTAGCTGATAGTAATGAAAGTGGCTGGTAAATTTCTAAATCTTGTAGCTTTTTCAGCTGACGTTCTCTGTCTAGTTTCCTGTCCTGATTGTAACAGATATTACATAAAGATGTGGAGCAGTCCTAAAGTGTGTGTAGTTATGCAGTAATTACTGATAGGATTTGTTTTGTCTTACAGATAAGAAGGCACATGGGGGTCCAGGTCAGTGGTCTTGGATTCTTATCTATGTATTGTTTATTTTTATTTTTTCATTTACTTTTCTTTGCCGTGATCTGTCCACTACTCAACCTGACCTCATAGTGTTCAGGATTTCTGCCGTGCATGTTTGAGCTGTGTAATATTTTCTGTTGTCTACCCTTCTGCTAGATCCCATGAATGCCCTGACTAACCTGACAGGGGTCGGAGGGGGCCCAGGCGACATTGGCATGGGGCCTCGCCCCACTTTTGCGCCAATGGGTGGCATGGGGGCCACGGGGCCCATGCAGATAGGCCAGCATGCCATGGCAGGGGTGGCTGGAAACCCACAAGCCAGTGAGTGTGTTTCCTCCATGTGGTGTTTGTTTGCTGTAATGGACTTCTCTTCAGAACGTTAACAGTGGATGCTGGCTGTGTTTGACGCGCTCACTTTGGCACTGACTTAATCTGCCTGTTTTAAAGAGCTGGTCCCTAGTTTCAGCCTCCGCTTGGCTCGATCGCTGTCTCAAGGCTTCTCCAGCAAACTGCCAAGACAGACCCAACCAGATCTGAGCTGTAGGATGTGTGTCTCTCTTTCTTTTCTGTCTCCTCTCCTGCCTCTCATCCACCATGCCGTAGGAGGACCAGGCCAGATGCAGATGGTGCAGGCCCAGCAGCAGCAACAGTCTATGCAGTTCCAGCAGGCCCAGCAGGCCCAGCAGCAGCAGCAGCAGCAGCAACAGCAGCAACAGCAGCAGCAGCAGCAGCAGCAGCAGAACGCCATGCAGCAGCAGCAGAACGCCATGCAGCAGCAGCAGAACGCCATGCAGCAGCAGCAGAACGCTGCCATCCAGCAGCAGTTCCAGCAGCAGTTGAAGATGCAGCAGCTCCAACAACAGCACCACCAGAACCAGCAGCAGCAGGCCCAGAACCAGCAGCAGCAGAACCAGGTTTGGGGGATATTTTAGTAAGCAGGGGCGGAACAATAAATGTAATCGCGCATAACCGCGCAGTTTCAAAGTTCGTACTTTCTTTAAAAAAATAAATAGTAAATTGAACTGATATTGTTCTGTTTTTAATAAATGGAAAGTATATTCTCAGGTATTTCATTTTCATATCGAGAACAGAGAACCGTGGAACCACCATATAGTATCGAATCAAACTGACTTTTGTAAAACACCCCTATTAGTTTAAAAAAAAAGAAAAAAGCTAGCTTTAACTAGAATGGGCTTTACTTTCATGCCAGCAGTTGTTTTGTCAGGATAGGCCTCATTTCTTTTACAGATGTTGGATATCCCATTTTGTAGTTAAACTCCTCAGCAACCTGCCTTTGCCCTTTTTATTCACACACACCCTCCCCTCTCCACCCTGTGTCCCCAGATGCACCCGTCAAGACTCCAGCAACAGCAGCAGATGGTGCAGCTGCAGATTCAACAGCACGCTCAGGCTCAAGCCCAGGCTCAAGCCCAGGCTCAGGCTCAGGCTCAGGCTCAAGCTCAAGCTCAAGCTCAAGCTCAGGCTCAAGCTCAGGCTCAGGCTCAGGCTCAGTCCATCCAGCACATGCAGTCCATTCAGCAGCAGCAGCAGGTTCAAGCCCAGTCTCAGTCCCAGGGGGGGCAGCTGCCTCCACACCCCCAGCAGCAGCAACAACAGCAGCAGCCTGGCATAGTGCCCCAGTCTCTGGCTGGCCAGATGCCCCCTGCTCAGCACGTCCCTATCAGCTCGCTCAGTCAGCAGCAACAGCAACAGCATCTCAAGATTCAAGCCCTGCAGGTAAAGCAAAGGAGATGGGGCTTGTTATGAGATTAACTTTTATTTATATCCGTGGGGAAATTGCGTTGTCACAGCAGTCAGTATACAGTACAGCAAAGAGCAAAGGCATATAAATAGTAATTACTTTACTGCTAAGTTAAAGTGGCAATCTCGAAGATCTCCGTTTCATTGTCTTTGGCGGCACCTATGGCGAAAAGCGGTTAAAAAAAAGAAAACAAAATGAATTGGATGACATCCACATCAGATGGAAACGTCATAAAAGCTTTGTGAATGGAGTTCCTAGTGTTCTGGCTTTAGCATTATTGTTACCCTACATCCCAACAGGATGTTAAGTAACTACCAATCTGCTCCCAACTTTGTACCCAGATCCACCAGAACCCTTTCATAAAGCAGGGCTCCAACGGGCCTAAAAGTTTGTGAATTTGAAAAAATGAAAATAAATCCTTGATAGTTTTCAAAAATGGACATAAGTCATTGAAAGTGCTTGAATCCACAGTGAAATTTGTGCAAAAGTAGAAATGGCCTATGTGGAATAATGTAATAGACCTAGGCCTACGTGGTTCAATTTTATAGTTTGATCTAGATGTCAGAGCACCCATATCTAATGTTACTGACCTCCCTCGCTCACGGTGCGACTCAGCTGAGAAGACGGTTGCATGATTGAGCGAGGTGCTAAAAAATGATAATGTCCATCTATGTTTAAGGTTTTCTATTCCTACTCAATTCTGTTGTGTTTACATGGTGGTAAACCCTAATTCATGTTGCAAAACCCTGATAAAGGTGCGGTCACATATAAGCGAAATGCACATTTGCCTCCCATTCACTTCCATTCTACGCCGGGAATAAAACATTTACGAATTTACGAATGGGGAATAAAACATTTACTTCCATTGGTGAAGCGATTTTGCATTTTCCTCTTTGTTTCACGTTTGATGAACTTTGACCGGCGAAATTGCAGTCTCAACCAATAATAAAGAAGTGGTGTGGTGAAACTACCTTGGCTGTAGTTTGTTGAGCTAGGATGGAGTAGACTTTGATTGTTTCTGTTTCTAACAAGCCAGTATTGTATAATATGGAGATTTTAAACTGCCCTATAAGAGAGATGCTGCCTGGCTGGCAGTGAGTCGGGAGACGGACATTGAACGTAAACAAATGGAAAATGTATCAATAGCATCAACCCTTTCTCCAAACCAGCAAACTGATTTCCACGCGTTTTTTCACATCCTGGACCGCCCATAGTCAGCATGAGAGGATACAAATTTAGCCTCGGAAGGCGATGAACATCCGCCTGCATTCGCTTAGGTGTGACCGAACCATAAGGCAGGAAGAAGCCCAGCACAGGGCTCCAGTAGTTTCTCCTTGCACACCCCTCTGCTTGCATGCTTGCTTCCCCTGTGTGTGTGTGTGTGTGTGTGTGTGTGTGTGTGTGCGTGTGCGTGTGTGTGCGTGTGTTGGTTTGCGTGTGTGTCTTTGTATGTACGTGTGTGTGTGGCCAGGCCAGAGCCTTGCAACAACAACAACAACAGCAGCAGCAACAACAGGCAGCTCAGCAGGCCCAGCAGGCAGCTCAGCAGGCCCAGCAGGCAGCTCAGCAGGCCCAGCTAGCCGCTGCGTCTGCAGTACCTGGCCAGGTAAGACCACAGGTAATGCAAGCTCCACTTTGTGTGTGTTTGTCTCTATAAAACTACAGCGCTAGTGTAGTGTAGTGAGACACTAGCGCTGTAGTAGTGCGGATCCTGACAAAACAGTATTTCTAAATACTAGGCCATAACTTGTTTTTGCCCTTTGAAGAAATCGCCTATATGGAGTCCTTTTGTTTGTGAATTTGAAAAAATGAAAATAACGCCTTGGAAGTTTTTGAAAATGAATGTAGGTCTTTGTGGAATAATGGAATAGCCTACGTGGTTCAATTTTATACTTTGCTCTGGATGTCAGAACACCCATATCCAACGTTACCGACCTCCCTCACTCATGGTCATCATCATCGCAACGCTAAAAATGACATTTTGCCCATCTACATTTAACGCAAATCAGGTCATATTGACTCCTTCAATTTGAGGGAATTAGGTCTTGAAAGTCATTGAAAAGTCGTTAAATTTGATATTGAGTAAGGTATGGGAACACTGATACCAACTGCATGGTATGACCAGGCTGAGAGGTGAAAGGGAGACCTTGTAGGAAGACCCAGCAATGTCCGCTCCTCCATGTTGGAGCCAAGAACCCTCTATCTATGTATATGTGGTATTGGTGCACGCGAATGTGCATGAGTTTGTTTTGCCCTCGCAAGCATGCAAAGGCTCACATGCCTGAGAATGCCTTTATTTATTTTTTTATTTTTATTTTTTTGTTACTGTGTGCGCTGCTGCGCGTGCACACCTCATCACCGCTAGCTCACTCGCATTTTATTTGTCGTTTTTGCTCGTGACGTCCTGTTGTGTCCCTCTCTGTCCTCCTCCAAAGATGATGAGCCGCTCTGTGATGCAAATTCCGCCCCGGCTGCAACGCGCCGCCCCGAACCCCGCCATACCACCTCCAAACTCCGCTGCGCTGGGAGGACAGCCGATGCCTCAGGTATTTACCCTCCCCGGGTGGAGCGCCTGCCCCGCTTTGCGACCCCTGACCCCTCCCTGCCAGGGGTTGCCATGGCGCTGCCCCTCACCGTCCCTGCCTGCCGTGTTTCCCCCGTGTCTCCGTGCTATGCTTCTTCCGTGTGCTTCTCCCCATCCTCCCAGCTCCTGACATTCAACCCTCTACGCTCAAACCCCTCCCACCACACTGTCTTCCACACAGTGGTGGATGGAGGTAGAAGCTCATTTAATTTGTGCTGAATTGTGTCTATAATTGATTTTTTTTTGGTATCCTGTCCAATTGTACTCCAGGGTGGAAAATTAATGCCAGCACTGGCCAAATGCTGGTATAGTAACTACCCATCATCTGGGGGTTATTTTCTATCCTAAAAATGAATTTGGCTGGCAAAATTAGAAAAGTGGCCAGTGAATCCATCGGTCATTGTGGCCAGTGGATGAAAAAGTTAGTTCCCTGTCCTGATTGGGCCATTGGTGGTAAGTATTAAAGTCATTTTCCATCTTCTGCAGTAGGTACCTCAGCCTTGATTGGTGCAAGGAAGGATCCAGGGTTGATCCCTCGATGACGTGCGACGCAGCTCCCATTCAGCCACAACAAGCCGTTGTGGGCTCTCCTCCTATGATTGGTCAATATCCTCTGTCCTGTCGCCACCCCAGGTTCAGCAGCATCAGCAGCATCAGATGATGTCATCGCCCTCTCCGGTGCAGGTGCAGACGCC
>OMKK01066906.1:0-11139 GCA_900302305.1 Polymixia japonica
CGCAGACAGACAGACAGACAGACAGACAGACAGACAGACAGACAGACAGACAGACACACAAACAGACAGACAGACAAACAATCGCACGCACACATTTGCAGACTTCTTTGAACAAACAAAAGAGAGAAAAAGTGAATTGGGAATCAAATGGAGACTGGTCTTTCTACTCAGACATCTGCTCAGTCCCGGAGACAGATGGCGGGCCAATCAGACTGCCTGGTGCCACTGCTACTCCCCGCCTCTCCTGCCACCCCTCCCCCAAGCCTTCACCCTGGCACAGGACACAGGTTGCGCCTGACAAATGTCACATCCCCGCTGCAGAAGTCCCTCCGGTGGGGTGCACTCGCTGACTTCCTCTAGGAGATGCGTGGAGCCCGCCATACTCAGACTCTACCATCACCGATTAACTAGGATAAAGGAAAGTCCGAACGAAAGATGTCGATACTTTGCTGCTCTACCAACGTGCTTGAATCATAGAAATGACTACGTATAAGTGACTTGGAGAACAAACAATGATCCTTTCATGTTAAAACCAACACGTTTTGGCTGGAAAAGCCTTCATCAGGGTTACCGAATGCATAGCAATCACAGTATAATTACATTACATAATTAAAAAAAAAAAGGCCACCACAGTTAAAATAGACCAATCAAATGCAGAGTACCTGATGAGCTGGTTGTGTATGCGGTACCATAAAGGTGTGATACAATGTACCCTAACCCTAAGAAGTAATGTGATTTATATGATTTCCTGTCCATGTGGCAAAGTCAATATTGGTGAAACTTTCCACTGTACTTCAAGAACCACAAAGGTTGAGAAAAGCGTAGAAAAAAAGCAACAGTTATGCTGCTTACGCCATTTTGCGTGCAATTCACTGTAAACAACAACGTTTAACTATCTTAAATAGCTTAATTAGCTGAATGGCTTCCTCACCCCAAATACTGATGAGGGCTCTCACCTCCTCAGTTATCAAAACTGTTGTTTCCATCATTCTTGTAGTTCAGCTGCCATTTCTAAAAATGGTGGTCGTAGCCAGCTAGATAAATGTAGTTTTGTTTACAGATGTGACGGCTTCATTTCACCAGTCACGATGTAGAGCACTGCTAGCTCTGCTGGTTTTGTAGCATCCTCCTGAGCTGCGCCTATTTAGTTCTGAGAACTATATGCAGAACTATTCTGTTGGTAATGGAAACACTTGCAGGACCCATGAACTCAGCTTGATGGCGCAGCTCGCTACAGCACATTCCAGCAATGGATTTGACAGTGGAACGGCTGCACGACAGGACTTCCATTAACAGAGAAGACATCAAGAACCCTGTAGCCAGGCATTTTTGCATTTTGACATTGAACAGAAACCCGTAATCTGTCTGACATAATAGGTTTACGTCTACAGTAGGCTGACCTTCAGAATACGTCTCAGATATGAAGGCTTTGCTGTGGGTGATAGAGGTCTCGACATAGGATGGAAATCTCTTAAGGCTAGTGCTTGGAATTTCATCTAAACATGTCATCCCCAGTGTGAAATCATTGGTTGACTGCATTATCTATGAGTCACATGCATGTGTGAGAGTAGTGACTGAACGTGGGAGAGTGTGCGGGCACTGAAGAAAGAGACGGAGCTCTGTCTCATGTTGCTCCGTGTTAAATAAAACGGCCTATTTGCGTGTCGAATAAACCGCATCCTACAATGAATGCAAAAAACCCACCTCAGTGAACACATTGGTACACACTCACATGTGCCAGCACACGTAAACTGCGGGGAATCAAGAGTCATATAATTAGCTAACCTCGTTTCATCTGAGTAATTTCAGTGCATATTAATGTAACCGCAGAGGTAGCCAAAAGAGAGCTGGAGAGGTCTAATAAACATCAAGATGAGGGCGAAATGAAAGTGAAGGAGGGGTTGGCAGGCTTTTGATGAGCATCTGCCGGGCAAACATTCGGGTCATGTCCGACTCGTCACTGGCTGTTTAATTAGCTCCTTCGTCGCCTGCTCTCTCTCTCTCTCTCTCTCTCTCTCTCTATGGGCAGCTCTGCTGATAACCTTGGGGCCCGCAGCCAGACGCCCATGAAACGCACAAACCGTCACCCTCCACTGACAACCCCTGCCATACATTAACATGCAGGGGGAGTGAGTGGGACTGCACTGCGCCGTCCTCACACACACACACACACACACACACACACACACACACACACACACACACCGCAGGCTGCATACACATTATGTATTCACAACTGAGAACAAACACACAAATGACCACAGCTGAGCTGGCAGATACTCCGGTGAAGTCAATTAGAATTGAGGTGCCTTCACCTCTGCAGCTCATCAATAGACTTTAAACAGTCTGCAGAGTAAACAACTCAGACGATTTAATGGTGTGTTCTGGTCAAATGCACACTCCAATAAAGCCGCACACACACACACACACACACCAGCCCTTATACATTTATGCATGTATCAGGGAGTGCAAATCATCTCTCTTGCTCCCTCCTTTTCTCTCTCTCCTCGCCTCTCTCTCTCCTTTACTGCCTCTTTATCTCTCTCTCCCTCGCTCTCTCTCTGTCTCTCTCTCACTCTCGCTCTGTCTCTCTCTCTCGCTCTTTGTCTGCAGCAAGTTAAATCCTTGACAGGCTGCAGAATAGAGAAAACAGCTAACATTTGTAATGTGATTTATTCCACAAAGATTAAAGACAAATCCTCCCTAAAAGAGAATTTCCACGGGATACTCCTTTGACCTTAGGCAGACCAATCAATACAACTTTCAAAGCTGGAAACTAGAGATCAATGCTCCAATTGATGATGCTATTTAAAAACAGAGCTGCTCTGCTCATCTGCTCTGATATTCTACGGCAGGGCTATTCAATTAGAAATTCATTGGGGCCACATTTTAAAACCAAGAACTTGCGCCTGTCCGTATGACTTTCAGCGCATAGTGTAGATCTGTGATCGTACGGCGTTTTGCTTTTCTGGCTGAAGCATCGTCCGGGCCACTCAAGGGTGACCTCCAGGCCGCATGTGGGCCCCGGGTCGCTATTTGAATAGGCCTGTTCTACGGCATCTACTCCATGCATAACTTTTCTTGGACAGGTCCCGGTATGATTTCAAAGTTGTGTTGTACAACTCTTTTTTTTTCTGGTCAAACAACTTCTGACCAACCAAGCAGGTTTTAGAGGAACTCTGTTCGCAGCGAGTTGTGGAAGGCAGTGTGCGCCGCTTTCAAACGTGCAGCTGTTTGGGAGGGTGCAGCCGCGTCCTCCGCTGGAAACGGTGGTCTCGCTCTGCGCAATTCCGTGCTTCTGCATATGGTGTGAAAACGGGTTAAGGCATCGCGCCGACCGGAGAATAGAGCATTGCAACAATCAAGTCTAGATGACACAAATGCACGTACTAAGGGTTCAACAGTCAGTCACAGATGTTGTGATGTATACAACAGGTTACAAGGTCAAACTGGATAGCCAGCAAGACCGGATGAGCCAGAAATGGAAACAAGAAGGCGGCCAGGAAGGGCTTAATCTTGCTTCACTGAGCCACTGAGCTCATATAAATTCACCAAAAACCTTATAGATTATAAACCCATTATAGTGTAGTGGAATGAAAGGAATCCGTAGACAGCCACCCATCCTCCAGTAAAGTCGTAAAACACGTTTCAGAGCATGGAGAATAAAAGAGTTATAGATAGAATTTCCCACCTATGAACAATATACATCAGGGCATGTTGTGTAGTTAGATAATAGATAACCTGGTAACTGTGTATCAAGTTTTGTAATGTGACACGAATAACTAAAAGTTCTACACAAACTTGTTTTGGTGTCATTTTTAAACTGAAATAGTGTAAGACAGGAAGAGACAGGGAAGTGTCAGAATGTAACGGAACACCCACCGCTGGCCAACTCCACCTACAACCCAGAGGCTATGTATGTTGATCACATCTTTTGCTTTTGCCATTTTTAGAGCATTCCGCCTTTGGTGCATTTTGTCTTTTGGGCTTTATTTTCTTTCTATGCTGATTTGGTCTTGCAACGCTGTGCGCACCTTGGTTCTTGGCAGAGAATCTGTTGAAAGTCTCCATTAGTGAATTCCACTAGTAAATCTTGAGAATGCTGTTCAAGAAAAACCTGCTCTACAGTCTTTAACACTTCGTTGAAAACAGACGCCATCCCTTCGTTTCAATACACAGTCTAAACTCAAGGAACTGTATCCCGCCTGCTAGAGAAAGAGAGAGGGAGAGAGAGAGGAAGATACCGAACTCAACTCCCAGCCTTCTGAGACGACCTCCTCCGAGCACTGCCGAGTGCCAGCTACGCGGAGTTTCTTCGGGCTCCACAAGACGATTCGGCCCCTCATTCACCATCGCCTGCTACGCTGACTTGCCTACGCTGTTCACACACACACACAAGGTGAGCGGCTCTATGTTTTTCTATTTTGCGTGTGCGATTTCTGAGAGAGAGCGAGTGTGTAGTTTTTTAGATTAACTGAGTTTTCGCTGATAAAATGTATATCTATGTAATCTTCATTTCCCCCTCTTTCATCCGGATCAAACCAGCCCCCCCCCCACGCCATTTCTTCCTGTGAGATTTCAGTAAATGCGAGTTGCGCCCACTGCGCTCAAAAACGGAGGGTGGGGAGATAATAGAGCAGCGAAAATGTACGTTTCATTTTAATTTGTGCTTCTCACAGTACTGCAGTCTGTATGAAATGATTATTATTTTATCATAAGTTGTTAAATCTATTACGTTTTCTAGTTTTTATCATTTAGTTAACTACATTTTTACTAATCACAAAGTAAGTCACTTTTTAATTTGGTCCTTTTGTCCTACACTTTTTATATGCCAACTTTTGATTACTACACGTCAGTCAATATTATAATATTAATACATATTTTAAGGATTCCGCCAGTAGTTGCTAGAAGCCATTTGCTTGCAACTAATATCTAGGTCACTATTCCATTGCGAGAAGTTGCTAGACTAGTGATACTAATTTGACAATCTTAAGTTTGTATTAAAGATAAAGATGTGATCACTTTTGTGATTTTTTTACATAGGCCTACTAAAACATACAGACCTATAACGCAGACCTTTTCTAACAAGCCCCTCAATCAATCGCCGTTTTAGTTAATAGTAATTTCAATAGAATAATCATAATTGCTCTGCCTATGCCATCATCTCCATTCATTGACTGGCTAATAACATAATAATTTTCTCTCAGGTTGTATTGCTCTCAGTATTGCTATGTGCGTTACATTATCTGGCTGACTTTCCACAGCTAGCCTATAGGTTAAGGGAAGTAAGTTTGTTTGATTTAGAGATCAGGTTGTTGTAGCAGTCCATTGAGGATGTGCAAGTTATTTTTTTTAAGTTGTGATCGTGACAAAACAAAAGTTGTATTGTCATGTAAACAAAAGTACTTGGGGATGTAGACCTTTGTCGATATTATAGCACTTGTATATTATAGCCTATCTTCAACAATAGCTTGAATATGATGTATTTGTGGGCGTTTCTGGTCTATTTACACTCGTAGTTCTTAAGCTGTGTTGTTTTGTGTCATGGCTTTTAGGCATGCTAAACACTATATATGTATATGTTGATATATGTAGATATGTTGCCTGAAAGCAAAATAAAAAAAACTTGATTTGCTTTTCTCAACTCGGTCACATGCACACAGTGGAGAGAGATGGAGAGAGTTGCTCAGTATCGGATATATATTTTGTATTTTTATATATATTGTATATTTGCAACTCGAATAATCTAATTACTTAGATTGCTAATTTAGCAATGGTGAGGACAGTTTGCATCATTTTACTTTCCTGGTTTTTGTCCCATTGCGCTGAGAGATGGTGCTGCTAGCGCTGACTACCTTTATTGATATGCAAAATACACCTGCAGACCTCCCCCACGTCCCCAGCGTGTCATTCCTGTAGCCTACATTCCAGAAAACGCCTGAGCTTCAGGGCTGCAGGGCTTCAGGGCTTTAAGACTTGACTTGCTCCTCTCATTCCTTTACTGTTTGTGGTCTCATGCCCCGCCCCCACCTCTCACTCTCTCACTCTCTCACTGTGTTCCACTGTGTTGAACTTTCATCTTATATTGCATAGTTGTGACTGTAAAGCGAATTATGGTTTATTGTGTCGCCGCATAAAGATTGTACGTAAACCACAGCTTTATTAGTGTTATTAGTGTTGAATCACACCGTGCATGAACGCACACACTATTTTTACTTCAAGAATACCTTTACAAGATAATCTAATGCAACATATCACAAGACATATCTGATCAAGTGGAGCTCTTCCTCTCTCCTCCCCTGTATCTCTCATCAAGAATGTCACTATAGTGTCCCGTGTGCAAGAAGCGCCATCTAGAGGCCATCGCATGTCAGCATCACAGTCTCTGTCTGTTGTATGGGCGGTCAAGTGACCGCTGAAATCGCGGAATAATTGGATGGAGTAGGCGTGGCGCTTCTAGTGTTAATAAGTAGCCTATAATTCAAAAAAAGAAATTATGTGCACAATGTACATAGTGATAAACTATGTGAAGGTGTGTGTTTTCTGTCGTGAAGTAAACATATTACTTTCCTGCTGCAGCCACAATGATAGGAAGAGATCCATGTCTCTGTTCAGCTGACATCAGCAGTACTGGCCTCCAGCATCACTCAGGCACACCAGTGCTGCAGTCTGACTCCAGACCTTTGACACAGTTTTAGGAAAATGATGAACTAGAAAAATCATTGCGTTTTTCATTACATAAAAAAACTAGCAAATCAAACTCAATCATCCGTGTCACACGACCTCACCCGCAAATGCTTGCTTATATTGTAACGGTTCGTTTGGATGGTCTCCGGGATAGACAATAATGTAAGACTGGATGGGCGAGAACAGAAAGTTGGAGACAGAGTGGGAAGCATACATGAGAGAGTGAAAATGAAATGCCATCTGTGCCTGAGCTACCAGGACCAACTAATCATCCATAGGGGGTAAAAATCTATACACACTATAAATAGGTTCAGCAGGAGAGAGCCTGGCGATTGATTACCTCTGTTACTGGCAGTAATATGAAGCTGTGTGTGTGTTTGTGGTTCTGAACATGTCTATGGAGGTAGTAAGTAGGACTGCATTCAGGATACCATTTAAAATTGACTGGTTCACTCATAGCATGTGACACTAGTCGTGAAACGACTGAGGAAGGATTAAGAGAGATGTTAATTTAAAGCTAAAACATTGTACATCCGTTGTACTAGCACCTATTCGGCCAGCAAGCTGTGCCGAAACATAGTCAATAGACTATGTTTAGTCAATAGATGACCCTCACTGTCAAGTTGTAAACATGGATTCTGGCAAATAAGTCTTGAAGCATAAATTTAATCAATTACAGGATAGTATACTGAAGGCTGGAGACTCAGTATAACAACATAACACACACTCACTCACTCACTCACTCACACAAATAAGCTCTCTCTCACGCACACACGCACGCACACACACACACACACACACACACACACACACACAATTCTCTCCCTCTGCCACTGTTACAGCGCAGTAATCAATTATCTCAGCATGATGTCATTCTGCTCCAGAATACATTATCCCTCCCCCACACTGTTCTGCCCTCCTCCATCCATAGTTGGTAATGTGTGTATGAGGTACGGAATTAAAAATGATATTTCCATCTGACATTTTGGTCAGATAAGTCGTACTCCAAATCAAGACATAGACAACAAAATATTTGTTATGTATGTCCTGTTTCATACAGGTTCTCAATTTTTCTTAAAAAATATACGCATGCTGCTACAAATAAATATACCCCCTCACACACACACACACACACACACACACACACACACACACACACACACACTGGTAGGGCATTACGTCATAGTGATTTGATTAGCAGTGAATTAATCTTCTGGCTCCATCACACCGAGTCATCTGGTCTCCATCCTCTGTGACAGGCTAATTGAATGAAGGACAGTAATGAAGAGACATGGACGCCAACATGAAGGGCTATGTAAGGCCTTTCGTATGGGGGTCACCTCTCTACCTCTATATGGTTATTAGCTGGTTGCTTGCAAGATGATAAAAACAGCCCCTTTCCATTATGGAGTTACCATTATGACATGGGGCAGGCCACACCCACTTCAGACTAGTTGTGGATAATTGGGTGTGGAGGTGTGTTGTGATGTCACTCTACTTGCACTTTGTCAAGCAGGGAAGAGAGAGAAGAAAGTAGTAGAACATGCATGGGGCTATGAGGCAGAGTGGGGTTGTATGCTGCGGTTCCCCTGCTGTAGCTCTGTATGCAGGGAAGAGCCCTCTAGCAGTGTGATGCTAATCTGCTTAGCTTCTCTGAGAGCGGAGATACTGACTTGCCCTGCTTTCTCTTATGTTATGTTTGTTAGAACCCAATGGAACCCATCTGCACCCAAAGACTGTGCATACTGAACACCCGCAGAACCACATTTGGAAAAAGATAATTGCTGTTCATTGCTGACTGTAAGCAGCTGCAACTGTCCCCTCATCTCCCATTGTAGGCATAAATCCATGTTACTCTGACCATGCTACACCGTTGTCTGTTGAATTTACAGCTAAACAATGATTAGTTCTGACCAAAAAAAAAAACATAGGCCCATTGATTACAGCCAGTCAGATCTTGTTGGCTTCAGTCAATGCTATAGAGTGAGTTTACCTCCATTAGTAAAGTACAGATTTTGAGTGACTCCCTACTATACTACATGTTTAATTTGCACGTTTAATTTTCCCGCTGTATCTGTCTTTGAAAAAAGAGGCAGACTCTTGCTGAAGCATTTACATAAGGACATAACATAAGGAACATAAGGAATAACAACTGTCCCTGATCAAAATAGAGATTTAACGGCATTAGTTCTGTGGCAAGCCAATGCAGCTAACTCCAGTGTAAGACCAGAGCTGGAATTGAGGGGGGGTATGGGGGGATCAGGACCCTTCATAAAGTAGAAAAGACCCTCCATAAGATAGAGAAATCCAAATTTGGGGGATTTGCTGTGTTTATCAGTTAAACACAAATTTCCTAGGTTTATTGAATGTAGTATAAGTCGCTGTAGCAAATGTCAGGGGCGACTGAACACAGCATAAATGTGTAAAGTAGAACGCTAAATCCAGCATCTTTGGCGTTTCTACCTAGAGTGGGATGGAGCGGTCACAGTGGATCTTTTTGTGTGTGGCTGGCCTGCTTGTGTGAAAAACTCCGAACACTCAGTACTTTATGTTCATCAGTCCTACTTCCTGCTCTGTACAATGAAACATGTACATGTAAGACGGACACCGATAAAAATAACTAGTACGCAGGGCCATGACAACCCAGCTCTGCGATAGAACTCTGTGGTACAGCTATAGCTTGCCCTGCTGAGGTCAAACGATTCTACCAAGCTGGTGATCCTATCTGTTCCAATATCAGATGACAACATGTCTCCGTGTTCCCGTCTGTTAGCTGGAGAAAGGTTTGTTATCGATCCCCAGATCCTTAGCGAAAAGTGAAGCCCTTCAGACTAACAGCATATGGCCAGACATGGCCCCTGTCTGCGGTGATATCATCTCTACGTGGACACAACTGCCAGCCATGCAGTGCTGATCTTACTTTTAACCTTAAGATAAAAAATATGGCACGTCAAAAAAACACACGTGTCTAAAAAAGGTACCATGGCAGATAATGACATCACTGAAGATACAGTGCATGAGAATCTCCCCTTACACTCATTCATCTGTTTCCCTTCCAGTCATATTATTCCAGCGATATTGCTCTTAACAGCATGAGGATATTGGCCATGACTCTCAATCATATTGAGCAGCACTCTCCCCTACTTGGACCAGTCTCTCTGACAGGCCTGAGACCATTCTGTTTTGTAGCTGAGCCACTATAAGTCTGGGCCAATCCCATTAGCTCCTGGCCAATGGAGCCCTGAGGAAAACTAAAACACAATTTTCCACATTCATTTATTTGCATTAGCCTCAACAGACGAGTGCTAGAACACAAGCAACCGTCACTGTTCTGTTTGGATAATTGAATGAGGTCATTTCCTGCCAAATAATTGAATGGGCTTGGCGAGTGTCTCACTGAGTGTATGTGTGCATATGTGTGCGTTTCTGTGTTTGTTTCTGTATGTTTGCCCGTGTGTGTGTGTGTGTGTGTGTGTGTGTGTGTGTGTGTGCTGGAAAGGGGGCTTGCATAGGTTACAATGAAAATGTGTAGAGCTGCAACAGTGAATCAAATCAACACCTGCTGAATTATCCTGTAGTTTCCAGAAAGACAGATGACCTCTTTTCTTGTTTCATGCAGCCGTTCCCCAGAATCTGAATGAAGCCGCATCCGTCATTTATTCAAGCGAGAGAGAGTGAGATTATTTTATAAAATATGCTACAGTGATTTTATTAGTGCCATCTTAAACCTCTTTTATTGGAGTCCCTAGAGAGTGAACACAGACAGGACTACACAGCCTCTCATAAGTAAAAACTAGTAGACTGCTCAAAATGAACTTGGCACACGCGCGCGCGCACGCACACACACACACACACAGGGAGAGTTACTGACAGAAAAATAGGAATTGATATAAATGTATATCTTTGTATGCATGTATGTTTGCATGCATACATGTATATGGATGTTTTAATGTATGGATGTATGTATGTATCTGTATGTCCCTTTGTTCCTATGTCCATCCGTCTGTCTTT
Organism: Polymixia japonica; assembly: GCA_900302305.1. Taxonomy (NCBI): domain Eukaryota; kingdom Metazoa; phylum Chordata; class Actinopteri; order Polymixiiformes; family Polymixiidae; genus Polymixia; species Polymixia japonica. The sequence continues at coordinate 10,699 of OMKK01066906.1, forward strand.
TATTTTGTGCATGAATTTGATTTGTGGTGAGCCCGTTGGCTGTGGTTGACCTGGGTCATTTGCTATGCTGTCAGTGTGACTTAGTTCCTGTAATTACTGCAGGAGATAATCACTTCTTTACCTGAAATATTAATACACACAGAGGGGAGGAATTATCATCAATATTTATCTTGGTACCTGCACAAGCAAGCCAGCACACACACACATGCACACGCACACACACGCACACACGCACACACACGCACACACGCACACACGCACACACTACATAAACTCACATTAATAATTAAGGTAGGTTCAGGCTCTGAATATGTCAGTGTGAATACAAATGCCATGGATCTTTTGAACAAATCACTAAGCTCCTATATTAGGTATGGATGCCCCTCTAGTTCACTACATATTTAAAGCTGGAGTGTGGGACTTTTGTTGACCCCTCCTGGC
>OMKK01066908.1:0-16025 GCA_900302305.1 Polymixia japonica
GGTGATCAATGAGTGTAATGGGTAGTGTGGGTTTAGAGTTACGCTGTCACTCACATCTGTTGCCTTCTTCTCGGCCTGCTCCAGCTTCTCCTGGGCATCCTTCAGCGACTCAGAGTATTTATCCAACTCATCCTCCACTCCCTTCAACTTCTTCTGCAGCCCCAGCAGCTCCTCTTCCAGCTAGGACACACATGCACACGCACAAACACAAAAGATGGTTGTTTAGTTTTGTCTGCTGTGCTCACAACTGACATCTTAACACACCTGATCACACAGATCACTGTGAAGTCACAACTGGAGGGACGTAGACCAGGATTTCCTGCAGGAAATAGTTTACCTGGGGGTGGGGATGGGAAGCACGACTCTGCAATAGACAGCTGGAGGAAACCCTGTAGCCAGTACATATGGAGAGGATCTTTTTGAGGGTTTAGTGAGTTATAAAATTTGAGGAATCTGAGAACATCTAAATATCATTTCCCCATCTCCACAAGTGGAAAATTGTATCCAGAATGAGATGAGATTTACACCATTAGAAGTGTCAAAATGATCTAGACAAAATTCCAACAAGTTCTAGTACTTATAGTAAGACAGCAGTTTCCATAAGTCCTTGGCTGATAAAAATACAACAGTTTTACAGACCTATTTTAGATGGGTCTAAAAAATACTGGATAGATAGATGAATAATAAAATTCAGAAAAATATTTTATTCAGAAATGTATATTTGGTTTTACACTACATATGCTCTCTATGCTCCAGTGTGCTGGTGGCAGAATTACCTGGGCCATAGAAGGTTACCTTAACATACAGTTAAGGTGTCCCTAGGTATAAAGCTATACCTTATTGAGTCAAGTCAGGTTGGAAAGGCATACGAATAGACAATGAGCAGTCTTATTCAGTGCCATGGTCTCAGAGTAGTGGTATGTGGATGCTGCAGCTGGTCATTGTCTGTCTAATTACTCTACAGTCTAGATGGTCTGCTTGTTTAAGAATGTTCCACTGCTTGACAATGACTCTCATTTGAAAGATTGTCTTAACAAGTCCCCATTAGCATCAACGCCCTAAAGGCCTATAAATGGTCAATTGTGAATGACATATGACCGGAACACATTGTCCCTATGGCAAATGTAATTTCTACATTACATATGACAGTCTTTACTGGTCTTTGGGCTCCAGCTATGTAAGGCATGGCAGCTTCTTGGTTACAAATAGCCTCGGGCTGTTCTGATCCCAGTGCTGGCACGATGGTGCTTTAATGCGGTGACCCCTAACCGAGCCTTGACTCTTTTTCTCTGTGGAACAATGATCCAAAGAAGGTGAGGGTCTTTAAAGGGAACACTAAAATAGACACGCCACTATTTGAGGCTCCCAGACAAAGATGAATGATTGTGTTGAAGTGAAATAGCTGCGAGGTGTGTTCTTTTGGGAACAATGACAATGTAGGCAGTTACACTATTAATAGGGTGCAAGCTGACCATGTCAATTAAACAATAAGCCATACATTTTATTTAAGTTCTGAACCCGAAAACTAAAATTCCCTGTGATGTCACAAACACACACCAGGGACAGGCGGATGGCGGAGGTCCAGAGGAGTTTCTAATTTCCATACCGATGGTAACTTTTGTTACTCAGGGGGATTAAAGGGAAAGGGAGCACTCATGTATCATCAACTGGCTGTACTCTTCAAGGGCAGTATGGATTAAAAGACTAAAATATATTAATAACTCTATAAAAAACAGTCTCGACTATCTGACATGCCTCATCTATGAATAATGGTAGGATTTTTTTTTAAACATGAATAAGTGGAATCAGCATATTGAGATGGTTATTCCCACTTGTCTGTTGGGTCTCAACTGTAACTGTAACTGTTCCTTACGTCTCCTATCTACGACGAGGTAAAACTACAGTAGTTTACAACTGAGTTGACTCAACAGGGTGATGAAGGTATGAGAATATTCTGTGGTAAACGTATTGACTCAAGGATGCCATCCTTTTATTCTCTACGACCGAGGGAGAGACAGCAGCGCTGAGGACATTCGACTTAACAATCAATCATATATAACCTCACATGAATGAGAGGAAGGGACATGAAGAGGCCGGCTTGGAGATCTAAAAGATTACTTAACATCAAAATCAACTCCCTCAATAGCATCTTTATATATCCTTGAGATTTGATAACAGTGGAATTACAGGAGACTTTGATAATAAAATAAATTAAACACAATTGTTATTAGAGAAATGAGGGAACTCGGTGTTCCCACTGAACGTGCGGACCCAGTTGTGCAGAATGTAACAGCCCACAGACTTATAACCTCAGCCTGGCTGACTGGGCTGCAGCACACTGGCTTTATGTCATCTGATCACGCCTCAGAGACCCTCACCCCAATGACTGTCCATCATAGGACTTCTAAAAAACAACAACACCATAACCAATTAAAATGTATCATAATTTAGGATAGACAGTGACTATCTATCCACAAAAATAATGATACTTGATTTAAGTTCGGTTGAGAAGTGTTAAATCTGCTTCTATTTTAAGCAATGGAAAGTGAGAAGTGTAGGCTTTTACTCATGACATATCCCCATACCTGTTTGCATTTGTCCTCTGCCCCCTTTTTGTCCCCCTCAGCTTGCTCTGCCCGATCAATAGCATTCTCCTTATCCAATTTCAACATCTGCATTTTCTTCTTGATGGCCTCCATTCTGTATTTTGATGGTTTTTCTCAAGACCAGGCGAATGGGAAGTTGTTGTTTTTTTTTTGTTGCTGTTGATGCGGACGAGCCGTGCAGAGACAAGAGCCTGAAGTGGACACGGGGAGCAGCTCACAGCCGAGTGATGAGAACAGTCTGGTCTGGAATGGTTAGAGAGGGAGGATGGAATTCTCTGCAAAGGAACCCAAGACTTTTTTCGGAAAGTTAAGTCAAGTCACTGTGAACTCAAGAGTGACGTCGCCGGGCCGTGATTTGCTCCAAAGCTCTTACTTGGAAATATACGCAGAGATGTTGCCCATCTTTGGGAGGCTCACATGTATTTACGAATCTTTGTTGTATGATGTTTCTCCTAAATATATCTGCTCGGACGGTTGTACCCGCAGCGCGTCGACTGACGCTGGGCTCTATATGTTAGACGCGTCGTCGTTTATTGATTCATCCAAATGTTATTAAATCCATCCGCAACTATGGATATTTAGTCTTTGTCAGAAGCGTCCAGTGAAGTCATAGTTTATTTGACCATTTATTTTGCGGCGCACAAAAGATTATATATATGAACTGAGGTCATATTTTCAAGAGAAATAAAAGTGAAATAACCTTTTTAAGGATATTGCTTAATACTTATACCAGCATAAGTACATAAATAATCAATGTATTGACTCTTCAGTGTTCATGCTGCTAAAAGCCTATGTTCTGCATTAAAACATTTAAATAGCATTTGGCTGTTAAGTCAGTGATGATTTAAGAAGTGATGTTGAGTGGAAAGAACATTTCAACTTAATAAAACGCGTTTTTGGGTCGAAATCTGATCATCACTTATCAATTTAGAACTTATCTGTTCATCACAGGATGAGGGACTTCTTATGTTTTTACAGGCTTATACGTCCTAAATTAATCTTAAACTTACCATACTCTTTTAAATCTTTTAAAAGGCTGAAGAAGAATGTGAAAATGAATTTTAATAATGGGTAACAGCATTGTTCTCAAGGAAAACCAGCTTTATTGACAATAAATCTCTTTTACAGTGCCTGTGAGGTGGATTCTTTTTTCTTTTCATGTTAAAAGTCAAAATGAAAAACATAAGAAAACAGATATCTTGAAACATATGATTATAAAAACTCAATCACTTGTAGAATATGCATACTGGTTTAACCGTGCCAGATTTTTTGTTAAAAGACATTAATAAGCAACAAATACTTGAGTATAAAAGAGCAGATTAATATGAAGCTTTGTTATGTTAAACAAATGATTAAGTGCACTTAAAATTAAAGAGTTAAATACACTTGTAAAATACATTTTGTAGGCACTTGTGATGCATTGATATGTTGAAAAAACAAACATAAAATGAGGCCTCTGGCAGTGAGAAATAAAGTCAATTATTGGTAAGAAATGACCTACACGCAAGCAAAATATTATGTTTTCTCACCATTGACATCATATGATTGTGCTGTGAAAATAGGAATATATATCTATTGGTTACTGTCAATTAACTAGATGTCTCTCACAGACTATATTTCATAGAACCCAGTCAAGTCAAATTACAACATCCTGAAATAAAATAAAGTATATGGCTTCATGATCATCAAAAAAAAACAAGAGATCTAGTCCAATCTAGTCCAAAATAACCGATTTAGTCCAAATGCTGACACAAATAAACTTAGAGATTTTATTCATATAGAAATTTCAATAGAAGATACCATTTTAACACATTTCATAGCTCAATCCATCTTTAAAAAAATGATATGTATTTAACCCTCTGAATTGTTTCATTACAAAATAAATCATTACAACTCTGGTCCTGATTGCAAGAAAATGCAGTTTGTTTTCCTTAGTCCAGATAAAAAGGAGTCTTCTTAACAAACACATAATAGGAAAACGGTATCTTTGTCATGTGACCAAAGCCATACATTTGTTTGGGTAAAACCCTTTCTGCACAGTAAGGTATCAGCTCCAGACTTAGCCCGTTAGCCCATAAACATTTCCAAGTTATCATGCTCTGTATATAAGCATTTATTGGCAGGAGGTTGTAAATGTACGAAATAACAGTGTGTACGCAGTCAAGACATGCAATCTAGATACAAAGAGCTAACAAAAATGACCTAAATACTATATTTAAATGTATATGATAGAAAGCATAGTTACCTCAAGGACTTGCATACATTTTTGGCATTATCTAAAACAATGATCAGTGACATCATTATTCTCTTTAATGTATGAAAAATAAACAAGAACACATTAAAAATAAACATCCTGACATCTTTACCTTTTTAGCCCCAGATTTTCTTTGAATCAATTTGCCCAATGTTGCTTCTGTACTTTATTATTAAACTTTATTATTTAATTTAATCCACGTATTATCTCTCTCTAAACACAGCTAGGGTAAAGGCCCTGAGCTCATGATTTGTCACCGCTGAATCTTAACAAATGTACACGTGTATGTACGCGTTTGCCTTCACTGCTCCTGGCCGTCCTCCCTCAGCTCAGAAGGCAGGAACTTGTACTGCTGCTGTCGTATCATGGCCAGCTTCTTCCTGGCCTCGTCCAGCTCCCTTTCTTTCCTTAACATCTCCTCCTGGGCGGCGATGATCTGCAGCACAAAGGTGTCGGTAAATACACTGAGGTCTGACAGAAGGTACGGTACGACAGCCGCCTCTAGTCCAGTACAATTATGCTATTCTTTGTAGTCCGGCTCACCTGTGCAATACCGCCCACCATCTTACTCTTGACCACCACAGCCTGGTCATCTTGAGCGTCAAAGGCCGCTTTCTGCGCTGCCTTCACCAGGTTATCAGAGGCCCTCTTGACAGCGTTTCCGGCCGCCTGTGGGGAAAGCAGAATGGAACAATTAATGTCTCGAAAACTTTTCAATTCAGATACAAAATAAGTGCTTGTACGGGTTTAGCTCGGAGATTAGAGAAGCCGGGACAAAAATGATCGAAAGCAACTCGTGTCCGCTTGGTAGATGCTTCGCATTTCTAATAGTCTGGGCCGCGATTTGGGTTTTCACAAAACTTGGACACTGACTCATGCAGAGTTAAGAAGCAGATTTTTTTAACCCTACTGTTCACAAACAGCAACTCCTGGAAAGGGAATGTTGGCCCCCACCAGCGCTGAGGAGAATCATAACAGTCGCTGCTTTTCTTGCGCAGTGGCTGAGAATTGCTTTAAAAGGCAATGAGGAGCTGCTCGCTGTGCCGCGCTGGAGGCCAAACATTTCTCTCATTTGGCAGCTCCTTTCAAACAAGGAGAGGCTTTTTTTTTTTCCTCCTTTTGACGCTTTGTGAAAAAAAGTGGCACTGTGCTGGCAAGCCAAGAGCTAGGTAGCCAGCAGTGAATTCACCTTCTGAATTACCTCTGGTTACAATGTTATTGTTAGTCTGGCCCTGACCTAAAGCACAATGTTATCCAGCCTACGTCACTGCTGCAACAGCTGCTCACCGATACAAGACTCCAAGCTGCTACTGGGGGTTTGGGTACGGTTCACATCTGAACCACTAACGGCACCTGGAGCTCGGTACCAGCACCCAATGGTGCCATTTTTCTGTACTTTACTCTCTCTGTAATAACAAAAATGTACTTTGTAATATGTATGTAATACAGTAAACCTATGCATGTATTTGTGTGTGTGTGTGTGTGTGTGTGTGTGTGTGTGTGTGTGTGTGTGTCTGTGTCCGTGTGTGTATGTGACGGTTCTATCTGGACTGGTGACCAATTTCTGATAAATTAATGAGAATAAATACTAATGTTCAAGGAGAGTTATAACAGTCGCGGCTATAGACAGCAGGTGCAGCTAATCCAGTTACTATGGTAATAATTTCACTCAATCACTCAGTCGTTGACTTTATTTGATGGACGTAGCAGAAGGCTATAAGGACACAATTTAAACTTTAAGAGGTTTGGACCTTTGCCAGGAGGAACTTTTAGTAACTGGACCTCACTGAATTTTAATTGAATAGCCCTGGTCTAAGTCACTCACTGTCCCATACTGTAATATTTCCCTGTAAATAGCATGCAGTTCACATGAGCTGAGACGTAGTCTCGCTCTCTCTCGTATACTCTAGCCTACTCTCTCACCCAGATGCTCTCTCAGGTACCGAAATTTGGCACCGATTGATTTAATGTGAATCGGTACTCAGTAGTACCGACGAAATTCAGTCGGTACCCTTAAAAGTACAGAGTTCGGTACTCAACCCTAGCTGCTACTGTTGCAGTCTCTGTGCTTGGAGTCGCCACTAGGGGGCAGAGCGTCTCACAATGCTATTGACGTCTAGTTGCTAAGTTGAAGATTCCTCCAAACTCACCCGCTTATCTTTCTTCCAGTGGGGCTTTTACCACCATAAGGAGAAAAACCCTGCATTTCAAAATACCTTATGAGATATTCCTCTGTCAAACTATTTGAATGACTCCTCTTAAACATGTTTGAGTAGCTAAACAGGTACAGTAATAGTAGGCTACTAATTCTACTGTCAAGCATAATAACATGATGCACCAGTTTTTGGTCCAAAACAAAGGAAATATTCTCTCTATTATACATATTTGATGTCATAATATTTTATACTAATAAAAAAGGTCAAAACTTTAATCTCTAACTCCTACACCGTATGTCCAATTGTTATGAAACTTGGTACACATATCCAGGCACTCCAACTCTGACAAAGGGCGTGGCCTCACACAAAAATGGACATAACTAATTGATCATTAGTCCAATCATCACAAATCTTTGTGCAGGTGTTGGGTTGAGGAAGTGCAACATGTGTCCAAAAATATCTTACAATTGAACTGTAGGGGGCGCCACAAAAGCCAAACATGTTTATCTCATAATGTGACTGACCGAATTTTATGAATTTTGGTGCACATACTTATGGGCCAAGTATTAGTCAAAATCCAAAGTTTGGCTGTGATTGTGATTGTGGGTGTGGCCTTTCACATAATGTCTTATAATTCAGGTTGGGTTCAAACGATCAACACAACAGTTGGATACCAGAACCGAATGGCAGGACTTTGAATGTTCCACAATACACTAATGCTAAAACAGAGATGATCAGAATAGGAAATGTATTTTGCTTGGAACGTTATTTGTAATAACTCTTTGATCGTTTGTCGGTCTTAAAAAAAAATCTAAGTATGCTTAAGTACTGAAGCTGTGGAAATCTTGCAGCATCAGGTTTAAACCACTTAAGTAGGCTTGAACTCCGCAATTGCCGCTTGGGGCTATATTTATTATTGTTATTTTTTTAAACTCACAAGCGTGTTATATTCATATTATTTTGTAATACCCCTGTACTGACAACATACCAAACCATGACATGTCATGATAAGTTACTGAAGTAATGGACATTAATTACTAGACATGTTGAATAACTGCATAGCCTCTTCAAATGAACAGTGACCGAGACAGAAGTGTGTAATTCTTGCAGTAGAAATCACAGATCATTTCCAAGGTATGTTGTTTCCAGAGATACTGTAGACACAAATATATGGGAATTACCCGAGTGGCAGCTGCAAGCCCAGAAGAGGAGGAGATAAGACACTGCTGATTGGATCAGAGAATATGAGATGGCCTGGTCTGGTTGGTGTGCATAGAACAAGCATACACACACACTTAAATATATTATTTCTAGGGACGGGTGGTTGAGAAGGGGCTTGAGATACTCGTTAGTATGTTATGTCTGTGGGGACCAACTGCATCAGTTACATGCTATGGAAACGATAAAGGTCAATATACTCTAATGGACTGAACGTTTGTTCTGATCTTGAATCAGGTAGACTTACTCCGAGAGGTTCGCCTTGTCAGAAAAAACTGCCAAGAAGAACATCCTCTGCCTTCCATTGGTTGTTGAGGTACAAAACTATCGACAAAACTCGGCAAATAGGTAAAGCAACAAATAAACAGACCGTTACAGAAATCTTAACACCTCATAAATATCTCTTCTATGTATAATGTCAAATCTGGAGGCTGCGTCATTTAAATGGGTTTTCAAATAGTGTCACAAGTCCAAGTGCTAGTACTTGATTCTAATAAATCAAATTGCAGCCACAGATAAAGGCTTGCTCTAACCTGTGCTAAATATAGACGCACCTAATCCTGATGTGGCAGCTGTACACATAAGAGGAGCCAATAGAAACCCTAGAAACTGAGGCAACGACCTATTTATGGACCCAAGCTTACTGCCTGCCCTCCAGGGCACGATTGTTAGGGAGACTGGAGACAAAGACCTGTGTTTCGCCGTTGCGGGATATATTTAAACCGAGGCCCATATCACCTGCAAGGCAGGACGATGGAGAACACGGACGCACCAACACCACTTTTTCACTGCCGATGTCGATTCCGAGCCATAAACTTCACATATCAGTCGATAGCGAGTACCGATCTGATGATCCACTACTTTTACTGAACAGTACAGACTTACAACGTTAGTTTGGGACCATTTGACAAAGATGATCAAGTTGTAATCAATTTTACACTATTGGAGAGATCTAACATCTTTCGAAGGGTCATAAATGCAAAAAAACAAGCTGCTTATAATATTTTTCTGTATACATGTATGTATGCTTTCATGATGATATTGTATTTATGTGTGGATGTTGTCTAATGTGTGTGTATACATATATTTTTACACCTTTATATTTATATGGATGCTAAATTGGACGGCCCCAGGAGAGATCACAAACTAAGACTATATTGAGATGCTAATTTAGCGATCCACTGAGAGGACAATGAATGTTTAGAGAGAGAGATGAGGTGGAGCGTAGGTACACCATGAGCTCAATGTGGCACCTTTCCTTTACACGTTTTGTTACAAAACATTGAAACGTCAAACAGTTGTAATGAAACGTTGTATCATTAAACACTGTGTGGATGTTTCCTTTGTCTGTTACGTATTCAACTGACCTGGATGTGTGCGCATTCACTCCTACTGCGAGGAGTAGTAGTATATTGGCTGAACCAATATATCAATATACCAATATATCAACATACTAACAACATACTAAAACATATTAACAAACCAATACTCCAACATACTAATAACCCAACACACCAGCAAATATACTAACAAAAAATGCTTAAAAGGGACCTATTTTGCTCATTTCCATCTCTTTATGTTTATCCTGGAACTCCAGTAGAGTAGCTTTGCATGACTCACAGTTCAAAAGAGTCCTTATTTATCTTATACTGGCCCTTTATGCAGCCCATCTGTTCAGCCTCTGTCTGAAACAAGCTGTATTAGCTCCTGTCTCTTTAAGGCCCCCCTCCCTATAAGCCCACTTTCTTCTGATTGGCCAACATCCTCGTCCCGGTGTCCCTGCACCATCGGTTATAGTTGATTGATTATTACTTGAAAAGATTTCGTTGTAAAGACGTGCATGCGTCCTCTTTCCCTCATTGTTTTTGACTGGGGAACTTTTGTCACTGCCTGGAGCAGATGACCATATAAAGAAATCCATCCCGAGTTGACGTTAGTTTGTGCAGAAAGTATAAAAGACCGTTTGAAACCTAGCGTTCAGAGCAGTCTGAAGCCTGAGCTGTTTGCTCACAGGGATTACTTTAACATTCGTTTATCTCATTATTTGACATGTTTAATATGAACAGCCGACATTTCTAACATCATGTAACAAATTAATTTACATCGTGACAGAATATATCTAAGCATAACTATACCTGAACAAAATAGACAGGCAGGGTCCTCATTTACCCATTGATTGAGATTTATCTTACCTGTCCTCTGAAACAAAGGTCAAGACGTGTATCTCTGCTTGTATAAACGGTAGAGGAGCACAGGTCGCATCCAGTACAAATCAAATTTGGCTCGCCTCCATTCTCCACGTGAATAATGTTCTCTTTTCACGCTGCAAAGTTACAGCCCTTGCTTGAATTTAAAGCAGCTAACAAGGTGCCCTCTCAGTAATAGTAACAGTAACAGAAACAGTGTATGTGATGCGAAGACAAGTGGGAGGGAGTCTGCGAAGCACTGACCTGTAGCCTCTTCATGGTCTGGGAGTCCTGGTCAGCTTTCACCTTGCAGGCCACCAGGAGCTGAGCAGTGGAAGCTGCTACCTGCTTGGCTGAAGATATCAACTTCTCCTCGCTGGCGTGGCCTTGTACTGCCGAGTTTGCCGCCTCGCACAAGTTGTTTGTTGCCGCCGCGACCATTCGGGCCTGTGAATTGAAGGAGACCGTTGGTGAAGAGATGTTTCCCTTTTGATTTTAAAGGTGTAAAAGCTTCTGGAAGTGCCACCTACCGCTGAAATGAGCCCCTGAGACCACTGTCCATCATCCACTGCATTGGCTGGAATAGCCCCGACCTGTTGGAAATTCAGGAAAGGTTCTCAAAGCACAGTCACGATTCACCAAAGTACAAGATGTGCGCTACTGCCAGTACAATTCATACGGACCTTTCCTTGGGCGACCAATTCCCTCTGAGCTGCTGAAGCAGCTTTGACCAGCGCGCTGGTGGCGGCCGCGATGGACTTCGCCGCCTCAAGAATCTGTTCCTCGAAGTTCAAGCTCTCGTCCGCTTCCTGAGGACAAGGACAGCAAATTGACGTTCTAGCCGGTAAACACATCATATTCATCTACAGCGCTGTTATGATCTGTGGGTCTTTTGCTACATGCAAAACAGCACATCCTTACATATGTTAATGAGTCTGTTCTCTTCTACAGTATGAGAATTGTGGGTGTCAAGAATTTTAAAAAGTTACATTACAGTTAGACTTTTGTTCTGAAATTAGAGATTATATTGAATTAAATAACTTCTTTAAGTGGGTGTGGTACTTGGAGGCTGGGCGTATACACAGCATAAAAAGCCAGGGCTTGTAGGTGTCATCATACATTTGACCATGAGGGCAATGATCTACAGCGGGGGAGGATAATCTGCCTGTCAGCAAAGCTAAGGTAACAGGGGAAGTGTGAACCATGGGGAGTCCTGACGCTGGTGGAAAAAGCCCTCTCACCTTGGGCTTGGTCCTGGGTCTCAGTTGCTCTAGTTTCTTGGCAGCTGCCTCAATGGCAGCCGCGGCTCCCAGGAGCTCATTCTCCGCGATGACGGTGGGATCCTCAGGGTCGACCCATTCTGTACCTGGAACACAGAGGCCGCACATTGAGGTCAACGGTACCAAATTACCTGCTTGAATCTTCTATCACCCTCAGTTTAACTGAGTTGTTATAATGTTGTTTTTCTAACCTTCATCCAAATCAATGGATATCCAAATGAAATGTAACCATAATATGTTAGCAAATTTATTCGTAAGAAACAACCGCTAAATATTCCTTGCCTATCTCGAGGTTTGGTTGAAATGGCATGATTTAAGGCTGATACTAGTTTGGTTGCCAAAAATTATGATTTAGATCCTTTTTTATTTGTAGTTAACTAGCCAACCAATTACTATTACTACAACGACAATGTGCTACATACTACTGAGTATTTTATAATACATAATACTTTATGTATTAACATGGTAATTGCTTCACTGTAGAGTGTTGTAAAACAATAAAGCCACTTTTGATGTAATTCAAGGCTCTAAATGTATGCTACATGTAGGCTAAGCTTAGGCTCGAACTTGCCGGGCCGTGCCCACTCCAGGACCGCATTCAACCCCTTTCCAGTGCATCCTCGGAAGTGAACTTCAAAGAACCGTTCACACCCTCCGGTCAAGCTACAGCCTGCTCCTACCCCTCAGGGACTAAGCTCCGCACCGCAGTGGGCCTTTGTTTCCTGTGTGGCTGCCTCTCGCTCATGAAATGAACAACCCCATCACCAGAGGACAGCCCAGTTACTGGGCTCTCGTTAAGACCGGATGAAACGTTTGCGCGCTTCTCCCTTTAAGGCCGGATGGAACGTCAGTGCATTTTAGATGATATCATCGCGACTGATGAAATGCTTCGTGATTCGCTGAAATACACGTGGGGAAGGTGAAATGCATTGTGGGATGCATTTACTTTTTTTAAAATTTTTTAATTTTTTTCGGCGCTATTAGCCATTAGCCTCTTAGCTTAGCTCAGAGGCTCCACGTGGACAAAGAAAGTCTCTAAAGTCGTGCTTCAGACAGTTACAATGTCTGACGATCTGAGCGAGGGTTTAATTTCCAATTAAAGCCAAAGGTTTAAGCTCTCAAATGTTTTTTATTTCATGTTTCTATCTGCTAGAGGCTGAGAAGTAAAAGTTATAGTGAACAAAGTTTTTCAGAAAACCGGCAGGTTTTAGGAGGTTGTTTTCAAACAATGCCTTAGGTTTTAGAATGCTTTTTTAGAGCGCGCTGTAGGTATTAATGGCTTAAAACAATGTCTGAAAAGCTTTCCTTACATCATTTAAATGTTTAAATGTTAAAATAATATCATATATATAATAATAATAATAATCCGAAATTTAAGATCCCAATATCAATATGGCTAGCAGAGCCAAAAATCAAATAAGGATGGGCCTCAAAGGTACAGTAGGTGCAAGATTATACACTTTGGCTCCAGCTTCAAGCTGTACTGCTTACAATGACCTATCCATGTCCTGCTCATTAAAATAAATGAATGTGGTAATCAAAGCTGTGGAGAGCTGCCTCCTGTAGAGGTAGAGTGGATGACATCTTGGGAATGTAATTCTGTCATAGGAGAGGTCAAAGGTCAAGGTACCCTTCATGGCTTCAGCAGCTTGGATGAGCTCGGTGACAGAGCCAGCAACACGCTTCGAGTAGTTGGCCAGCTGCTGCTTCAGATCATGGGTGGGCTTCTGGATGATCTGGAAAACAAAGTAGAGACAGCAACAGTCAGAATTCATCTCAAACAACAAAATAAACTGAATAAAACATTGAAATTGACATCCCAGCCAATGTTAGGATCAGATTACTCAGAAAGTTATGAAAGGTATGAAAAACCTTTAAATGATCGTTAAAAAAAACCCTGAAATTGTGTAAGATTACCCCAACTCGGCCATCCACGCGACGTTTAAAGATTGCTGCGAAAGTTATTTCATATTTATTTTAATTAGCTATCCTGGCAACTGTACTGGAGTGCATCTGTGATGCTTAATACACTGACCTGTATCACTGACATTTCAGACATGCCTCACACCCTCTGTGCCTAGCATACCATCATACACTCATCTGGAAACCTGCCAAGACCTACCCATCATCTTTCACCAACTGTGAACATACCTCTCTGTCAACTGTTACCATTACGAGAGAACGTATAAGCTTGCACTCAATAGTATGCTCTTTAAAATCACGAGACAGTACGTTCGTAAGTAATTTCTGATCTAAATCTAAATAACGCTCTTGAATGCTTGACCAAGATGTGTTTTCCTATGCCGTGCCACGGCTAGGACCGGCTCCAGCACTAGTTGAAGGCGGTGTCCTCAGATTGTCCTGGATGACCATAGCCAGGTTGGGCCAGCGCGCGCGACAGGTGCAGGGCATTAACGGCGCTCTGTGTCCGTCAACTGTCCCATTACGTTGAGGCATTCTGAGCTCAAGTTCATTCAAATGCGTCGCCACGAAAAGACAGGAGGGGCCCGGGCGAACGAAGGCCGCGCAGGAACGCGCGGCGCGGCCGGATCCGACGCCGCGGCCAAACACAGAATGCACAGCGCGCATGCGAATACACACATGGAACCACACGTTCACAGAGGGACACCTTAAACACAGCGCATTCACGCATGCCGTGACCGCCCCCTTACCAGAGCTCCCCTAAATGACCTCTGCTGCTAAAGCAGCACGGGTCACCGGGAACAGGAACATACGGCTTGTTTTGTGTTACACAAAACTCCATGCAACGACACCAGATCATGTTAGCTGTGATGTGAGGTTATAAGGAGCAGTGTTGTGCCATGGGCTCGATGATCAAGCTAGCTGTAAGTCGATCATGACTGTACAATGAAGGGCCGCCTTCAACCCACGTGAAGGAAGGGTTATCTCAGCAACTTTTGAGAAGTGCGCTGAACTGATCTGGGAGCTGCTAATATGCTGCTGACACTATATTCTTTGAGCTGTTGAGGTGTAAATTATGTGGGGAGGCACTCAACCGATGCAGCTTCACACTTGTGCGGGTCAATCATGTGGCCTACTCACCGGCTAGCAGGCACCAGTGAGACACAACATCGATAGAACATTGACGGAACATTGGGAAGAGAGAGGGAAACGGTGGATTAAAAAGAGCTTAAAGACAGCTTTTACATTTGACATGCAATAGATGTCTGTGCCCTTGTAAACATGCAGCAAATATGCTGTGCGATACTACTTAGGTGATATGAATTTGTAATGGCGGTTCGCTTCTGATGAGTTCTGATGAGTGGAATTCCTGGTCAACAGAGAAATCCAGCAGGAATAAAGAGTCCTTCTTCTTTCGTCCTTCCATTGCCCAATGAGCCACATTTCTTGACACCGTCTCTATAGTGTACAGCAGTGGAGCTTAGCACAAGCCCTCTCCGCATACGCCAATTGGATCACTTGGTCACCCTTAAAGCTGCTATTTGTGACATTTCTATAGTATTTCATGTTAAAATAACATAAAAACACTGTGTGCTATGCAAAGGTTCAGTAAAATATGACCTTCACAACAAATGTCTGCCACTGTAGGTCGGCCAGTGTGTTGATATTCCCTCTTTACTAAACCATGTTTACAATCCCAGGCTCGTGTTTAAACTCCTCCCAGGAATCTTGTTCACCTGTAGTGTGTGAGGTTTTTGATGGACAGGGGAGAGGTATGGAAGCAAATATGGGTCATTAATAGTTTGAGTAGAGATGCACCAATCTATTTTTTTCCAGTTCCGATCCGATTTCCGATACCTGAATTTGGATAACTCTCCGATACCAGAGCTTAATAGTATTATTATTATTATTATTGATTGTGGTGTCATTATAGGGGAATCAGTCCACAACCAGAGAATTGACTGTATCTGACATGCAGTGCAGAAATTTGAAATGTTATGGCATCCTAAAACTTTTCACCTGTTTTTCATGGGGATGCTATACTATGCTATAATGGGATGTTATACTATACTATAATGGGATGTTATACTATACTATAATGGGATGTTATACTATACTATAATGGGATGTTATACTATACTATAATGGGATGCTATAATGGGATGTTATACTATACTATAATGGGATGTTATACTATACTATAATGGGATGTTATACTATACTATAATGGGATGTTATACTATACTATATCAGTGGGATGTTATAATGGGATGTTATACTATGCTATATCAGTGGCCACGGCAAGAAGGTCCTGGGTTCGATTCCCACCTGGGGCGCTGTTGGCACCGTGCTCACATGGGTCTCCTCCAATATGGACCCCAACTAAAAACATGCAGAACATT
>OMKK01066914.1:0-10568 GCA_900302305.1 Polymixia japonica
TTGTTAGGTTCAAACAACCATAACATTCAATATAAACAGAGGACACAAACAAGGACGTAGATTTACTTGCGAGGAGAACGGACAGAGAGTGCTCAGTTACAATCTCCTACCGCTCTGAAGCACACTCCGCCGAACTCTCTCTTTTTATTATCATTAGGGTGTTCCCTTGTTACATAATATCTGCAACTCTAAGGAGGGGGAATAGCAACTGCTGCAGATTATACATGTGATAGCTTACATGGGTCGTTATAATTAATTGCCTTCATCTTGCACGTAAAATCATTCTGTTCTCTGCATAGCTTGATGTGAAGTTCAACCCTAGGTGTTCTTGTCCTCTCAGTTGACTCACTTTGTTGGTTTTGCAGAACACGGTTTACAGCATACTTGCACAGCACTTCTACAATTCAGAGGTGCTGTCACCTCATAGGCTTAATGCTTTCTGTTACTTAATGCAGATTGTGATAACTTATATACATTATTTCTAACAGTGAGTCATCACCATGAATACAAGATAAGCAATGTGTCTCTCTTTGTGGTCCCCTGTATAGGAAAGGAGGTTGGAGAGACAGTGATGTATTTTGGCTGCAGACATAAGAATGAGGACTACCTCTACCAGGAGGAGCTGGAGGAGGCGGAGAGGAATGGAGTTTTAACGCAGCTCACCGTGGCCTTCTCCAGGGACCAAGAGCATAAGGTATTGCTGTCTACACACCCCGTCAGTATCCCTTACAATTTATCACCAAAGCTGTTGGTCAGAAGTCCATTATTATGATGACTGGGTTATACTTTTGTTGCTCAGTGTGTATAGTACAATGTTGTCCACCTTTCTCCAAAATTAAGGTGTACGTGCAGCATCTCTTGAGTAAGAACAAGACGGACCTCTGGAGGCTGATCCACACAGAAAATGCTCACATCTACATCTGCGGGTAAGTAAGAAATTGAAAGAATGGATAGGAAAATTTCAAGGTGATTAAGATAAACTTCACGTGAAATGTTTTGGGTTTTTTTAATAAAAAAAAAAAGCAAATATCCACACACTTAATCATGATTTATTTTGTGGAACAATCAACCAATCATGGTCTTTGTCAGGCACACAAGGCCTGAAAACCAAAGCCATTGATAAAACCATATCAAAGCCTCTAACTAAACCCTCTTTTCCATTTCCAGGGATGCAAGGAACATGGCCAAGGATGTGCAGACGGCCTTCCATGATATTGCAGAGGAACTGGGAGGCATGACACGCACCCAGGCCACTGATTACATCAAGAAACTGATGACCAAGGGACGGTACTCGCAGGATGTCTGGAGTTAAAACCTCAAACCCAACATCAATAACTAGTGGCCGTTTGAATTTTATTATTTTGCGTCTTGTTTTAGCAGGACTGAACATGAAAGCATTAAATGGTTCTTAATTATCCTGGTCCTTGAGAGCTACATGAAGTAGAAAATTGAGAGGCTTTGGTTTGTGTCGAGCCCTACCTCAGCAGGTTTTTTTGTGTTAATGATCTGAATCAATGTCTCTTAAACTATGGATCAGTTCCCAAAATAGTTGACGAACTTGTTCCAAGATTGGACTAAATGTTCTCAGTCTCAGGGCCCAAGAAAGATTTAAGAACCTGTGATTTAAATGAACTCATTGATGCAAAGTGGGTGTTTGACGCAAGATGTAGGCTCTGTGGGATTATAGTTAACTGAAAGGAAGCATCCATGAAAATATTCCAAGCCAACAAAGTAGAAACAGAATCAGACACCAATGCAACACATTTCATTTCTTCAATACATTCTTTTATAATATATGCTATTAACAAGCATCCAGAGTTTGACTGTGCATTACTTGGGCCCATTCTATAACTGAGTGGCAATCGGGTCTCTTTTGTAGAAGACAGAGGGCTTGCTACTCCCATCCCATGGCTGTATATATTGAAATTCCACTGTGTAAATGAAGGGTTTGGCTGTCTTTGAAAAGCTCTTGCTGCCCCAACTTGAGTAAGCATTTTGCATACTTGATTATGCAATTTCAAGACTTTTGGAAGTAGAATGCCATAAAAATTGATCAGTTGCAAGAAATATACTAGACATGATTGCAGGTGATAATGTTGACTTCTGTATTGAGGTTAATGTGAGATTTAGGTGATGTGTGTTCCTATTGCAGACAGTGTGCAGTCTGTACATTGAGGAGAAACAGACCTTAGACTAGTAGAATGTCACTGCCCTGCCATGTCTATCTTTTTGGTTGACCTAGCAATAGTTTTAAAGTGTATTCAAAATACATTAAAATGCATTAAATCTTTTAGACAGCATGTCAAATAATAACAGCAATGAGGAAAATCTTGTATCATGTAAGAAATTGGTGACATAGGTACATTGTTTTTCCTTTGTATTTTGATAAGGGATTCTGCCCTTCATGCATATGTTGCTGTCCATTTTAATCAACTGCAGTAACCTTTTAAGGAGTGCAAAAAGTTGTGATGCAATGGAATTATACTGTAATGATCCCTGTAGGGAAATTATAGGGAGGACAAATGATTAATTGCTTTTTTTTTTTGCTTTTTTTTAACAAGACTTTTTTAAACATTTGGGTTAGAATGAATCTGTAGATATCCTGTAATATTTGAAAATGTACATACAATGGAAATGATAGACTTGAAATGTCACGGTTTGTTTATTCGCTATGCAGCTGACAATAGAATAATAATTAAATGGGTTTATTGTATGAACCTAACAATCTCATACTTTACATGACCCTTCTGTTTGGCATCACCATCTGGAAGCTTGTTTACTTTGTATAGTTCCATTATGCATCACTGTGTGGATAGGATCTTGCTGCCCAACCACATCAAACTTTTCTCTTTACTTTTTCTAACAGGTCTCCTATGTAATAATGTATATCCCAATAATGTCATGTGAATATGAACTATTTGGTTAACTGATTTGAAGACTTTATACATTTCTCAGTTAAAATACAGTCTGTGCCTTTTAACACTGCCTTATGGATTACTTTAGCATTAAGACCTGGTTGCAGTACTGTCTGTCAATGTTTTGTTTTTTCTTCTTTCTGAAGGTTGGATACAGACAGAAATGCATATGAGACACTTTCCCTGTTGTCACTTTTTGTCTGTCATTCCATTTTATGATGTAATTATTTGATTATCTAGGCATGCCTTTTTTAAATGAATAAAATTTGAATAATTTCTCAATTTGTGACATCTCATTTTCACAAATGCAATAATAAAGTTATATAAAGTCACTTCTATAGAAGCAGTGAAAGAAATCAAGTAAGCCAATATTTTAGCTCTGAACAAATTTTTCAGTCAGCAAGGATTTTAGTTTTGTTTTATTTGCACCTATACAAGTAATTACCATAAACAAACAGATAAAATACTTACAGGAGGTTGAAAAAAGCATTAACAGAAAACAAAATCAAAATAAACAAACATATCTGATATTACTTTGAGTTGCATATACAACTAAGTACTCGTGAAGGTAAAATCCCTCAATTTAAAGTTCTGCTTTAAGTAGGCGTTTGAAGTTGCTAGGTATGTAAAATAAACAGTTCAATATAATGGCTTCATATTTCAGGGCAAGGATGGCTGACATATTTAAATATTGCAAAACAATCAACCTCTAAACCAGTCCTTGAATCTGTACAAAATATGTACCTCTCACATGTCTCTGATACTGTGTAGACCCAGGCCTGGCTCCACCTCCTTTTACTTTGCATTACCCTTATGTAAACCATACTATTAGTAATAATTATTTATATATTTTATTTTTGAAAGATGGAAGAGGCCTAGCACAAGACTAACCAAACTAATTTCAACATTTATTTATCCAAAGAACAGTACTGTAACAGTCTTCAATTAAGAGATTGAAGAGCTTGAACCATTAAATTCAATTCCATAACAATAAAATAGTGCAAAATATTACTGAAGTGCAAATCTGTGGCCTGTACCAAAGTCGAAGCTCATCCTCACAAAACGACGAAATATTAGTCTGTTATTCTGACCCACTACCCCTGTTGTGACCATTATTCATTTCCATATTCAAATCTCTAACTCACTTTTCCTGCACATGAATAGCCAAAATGCTTGTTGGCTCTTCCATAGGGTCGATATCTCATTTATTCATTTAATGTTGCAGTTTCAATATATAGTATTATCTTTTACTAACCGTAATTCTTTGCAGCTGTAATAACATAATTCCCCAAGGGGGTCATCAAAAGTGTAAAATATATAATCGTATCTAATGTAAGTAATATTTTGTAAGCTGTTAACTAATAAATACAATTCTCTCGTATATTTATGAAGACGCTTGAACAACCTCCAAGCACCTTACTACATTACAGACATTACAGTCATTTAGCAGACGCTTTTATCCAAAGCGACTTCCAATAAGTGCATTCAATACTGGCAGTCACACATATCAGAAATCAGCAGTAACAGATATCACTTCAGTCCCACAAAGAACATTTACGTTAAACATGCTTAGGGGGTGCACCGTTCCTGGAGGTACTGCAATACCAGGTCGATGCGTGGAGTGGACGGAGCAAGCCCCTATTCCATCTCCCTGTTCCAAAAATCAATTTAATATATGGTCCCCGGGTAGGGGACGTATCAGATATTAAACTGATAAGAACAGATACTACACTTGATCTTAGCCAAAAGGCCGAGAAGCGATAACACATTACTGAGCAAGAAAGTGGTGTCATTCTTGGAAATGTCACTCTCGTTCATGGGTTGCGAAAAAAATTATGTTTACGGTCACACAATCGAAAAATAAAGGCGTTTTCTAATAAAGATGTGTAACATGTAAAATGAGGCTAGAATAAACAAATACTTTTAAAAGAAATAGGCTATCAAACTAGTACCGAGACTAGGCTTGTAAACTCTTCCTGTTACGTAGTACGGCATACACCAATAGGATATTAGTAAATTGTGCGGACTTAAACATCCCCTTTGTAGCAATAAAGGCAAGTCATACTCTCCACTAATCTTAACGATGACAAATTATGGTGATATTGGGCATATAATTGTTGTAAATTAAAATATCTGAATGATGAAAGTGTTAATAACAATCTCAATGAATTTAACAACAAATACAGCTCTTGCACCATCTGGTGGAGAGCCAACCTTACTGCACCGCTGACAGCAGAAAAATTCAGTCCCTAAGTAATTCCTTATTTGTGCATTATTATATTAAGTCCCTTACAGTGGTCGTTTTCCCCCTGAATATACATATATAGAGATATATTTACTCACTGAATTATTAGGCCTGTAGTATGTACTCAGAAAACTTTGATTAGATCCTAATAATTTGCATCACAATGAGAATGCACATAGAAAGTAATATGTCTACATGTAAGTGTGCATGTCGTTCACATGAGGAAAATGAGGAAAATGAGTCAATGTTTGTAAATAATGCAGCCTTTCCACAGGAGTTTTATCTCTCAAACAATACCAAACACATATACAGTATATTAAAGGAGGACTTTAATATAGATGTAGGAGGATGAAAATTAAGCAAGACTATAAACTTGTATAGCAAAGTGTGGGAGGAGGGAAGCTATCAGTCAGTCAGACAGAGGTAGGGAATCATCCACTTGCTCTTATCTGTGTAAAGTCATGGAATATACAATTGCAGAGAGAATAGCATATTCCCTTGAGAGGAGAAGAGTGCTATAGTGAATCAAAGTGGTTTATCGGAAGGGAAGAGTATGGATGCTTGATAGGTCTAGAGGCTGGAGTGAGATAAGTGTGAATAAGTAAAGAATGAATAACTTTTCAATTTGAAAAAAGCATATGATGTGATGTGGAAGAGAAAAGGTAGGAGGTGTTTTAACTGGATAAATTGTTGTTGTTTTTTGGTAGAGCCGTACAAGTGTGGATAGGGTCATATATATCCAATTAGTATATAGTGGAAAATGGGCAACCACAGTGAAGTGTGATTTGACATTTGGTCTTTTTTTCTTATGATAAAGTATGTTTTAAGTAGAATCCATTGTGACTGATGTTCAAAATGTAGAGATTTGGAGAAAATAATAATTGATTATCTGCCATATTAATTAAAATATATCTGCAAGTTTTTTGCCTAGGCATCTTTGTACCATAGTTGACTTGGAAGTGTAAATTCATCCTCACTTCTATGCTACACTGTAGAATTGAAAAGACATGAGAAGAGGACATGTATCCAATGCAGAGTAAGGATAACATGAAACATTAACATGAAGTGTTTTAGAACTAAGTCTACAGCGCAAAACATTAAAGCCAATTTAGAAAGATCCTTGTGGTTTGGAATTCTGCCTGGAAAATCATTTGGATATTTTGTTATCAGATATATCTGGGGAAAGGGGTGGCTGAACCAGTGGAAGTTGGTCAATAAAGGGTGCTGGGCCACCGCCCTCCCTGAGATGAATGAAGGTTTTTTGTTTTTTGCCTTTGCACACGTCACAATATGTCGCAACACTCTTCCCTTGCTGCTTTGCTTCGTGCTTCCATTCATTGTCTATGTGAGAGGGATGATTTCCAAAGCACCCACAGCTGACGCATGTGCACAACTGTCTGTCACAATTAAACCAATGGTTGGATTAAGCAACAAGTTTAGCAACAACAATTAAACCAATCGGCAATATAGAAATGAGTGAAAATGGACGTTGAGTGCCCCAACTAGTATTAAAAACTGTTTGACTGTTTGACCGTAACCCTCCATGGGAGCATAAAGAACAGAATCAAAGAAAACACATCATCTTTGAGATATGGCACTGATGATTTTCACAAGACATGATAAGCCAACATAACATACAGTAGAGAGCATCATCTAGATGGAGAACAGAAACGGTATAGATGGAGGCTGGAGTGGTGAAGGTTAGCTTCAACACCTAGCATAACATCAGCATGAGTATGCTACTGGAGTTAAGAGTTGTACTATGGAGAACTGGGTTGTACTCTATTATATTGTATTGTACAGTATTGTACTTTATTGTATTCTAGACAGCTGTACCTTAGTTAGTTAGTTAGTTAGTTAGTTAGTTAGTTAGTTAGTTAGTTAGTTAGTTGATTTTATTGAATTTAAAAACATGAATCAAAGATATTTACATAGAAATTGTCAAGGATAAGCACAATAAAGTCAAATACTTATTTGCATTGTGGCCCTTAAAATGTTAATAGAAAGATGGTGGCAGTCATCAATGGTATGGTAAGCTAATACTAACCTAAGACCTATACGGTCGAAACGTTGTACGTCAAATAAAATCACTGGGAGCAGCAGCAACAGTGTGCGGGTATACATTTCTTATGATTTGACGGACGTTTTACCCTGCACCTGTACTAAGTTGGATGTGCGTGCACTCTCCACTCCAAGCTATCATTATTCAACATACAATGTACTTTAAATAACCATCACATTCAAGCCTACCTGACTCTAACATCAAACAATCAATTCTTATCCAGGTATACAGAAATGAATAAAGCCAATATATACATGAATATACTATTTGCATACTTTTCACAGTACAGCACATACAGTATTACAAAGGAATGCTTTCTGAAAGCCAGGCCTTAATGTTTGCCTTAAATTTTTTTTGCCTTTTAAAACATTTTTAATGTTCAGTGGTAGATTGTTTCATTCAATGGCTCCAGTGTATAGAAAAGAGCATTTACCCATCATGGTCTTAAACCTGTTAAGACACAAGTTGGCAATACTCAATCTTGTACTGTACTGCTATGTACCTCTGTCACCCTTGAAAAGAAATTCAGCATTGAACTAAGCTAGTAGCTAGTCGTCTTTTGGACGTTCTACATGCCATCAGTCTTTGCCCAAGGATATAGCCAGCTTAATGGAGTAACACTGAGGCTGAATCTGTTCAGACCCAGCTGCTGCATTTATGTCTTATGTGCTTGGCCAGATCTTATCTCGGAGGTTCTGATGGCATCATGAGTGAGTCAAATGGGATGTTGTCTTGTCTCGGCCTTTAACACTGTAAATAACAACACCCTGCTACACCGCCTCTCTGACCTCCAGGTTCACCCCACACTGCTTTTATGGATAAAGGACTTTTTAATGGATAGACCTCAGTATGTGTTTTTAAATGGTGTTAAATCCAATTCAATGGTTTCCCCCCAGGGCTGTGTTTTGTCGCCTCTCCTGTTCTCTGCCTACACCAACAGCATCATCTGCAGCAGGGAGGGACTGAGGCTTCTTAAATATGCAGACAACATGGCCCTGGTGGCACATATCACCGACACCTATGCCCTGACACAATACCAGCAGGAGGTTCACACCCTGGTCCAAACCTTTGCTGGAAATTCACTAGAGCTCAACATCTCAAAAACTAAAGAGCTATGCTGTGGGTCCTCAGGGAAAAGCCCAGACCTGTTCCAACCCCTGAAGATCCACGGTCTGTCTGTGGAGCAGGTGGGAAGTTTTAAATATCTTGGGACAGAGATTGACACCTGCCTGTCCTTTGGTCAACACGTGGACTCTGTCTACAAAAAGGCATAACAGCATCTCCACCTGCTCAGGAAGCTCAGGTCTTTTAACATCAGCAAAGACATTTTAAACTTTGTTTGTAAATCACTCATCGAATCCATCCTCACCTATAACATCTCAACCTGGTTCAACTTCCTCACCATCAAACACAAAACAAAACTCTCCCGAATAACAAATCAGGCCAGTAAAATTACTCAAACAGCCCAACCCCCTCTGTGTGAACTGTATAGACGCTCAGTGATGAGGAAAGCCACCCTCATCACTGAGGACCCCTCCCATCCCCTCCACCACTCCTTCATGCTGCTGCCATCAGGCAAATGCTACAGAACCCCACTGGCCAGGAAAAACATCTACAAAAAATCTTTCATCCCCTCTGCAATAGCTGCTCTTAACACAAAATAGACTGTACTATGTTTTTAGTGTTTTTAGTTATTGTGCAGTATGTGCTTCACTTGTTTTTGTTTATTGTACTGTGTTTTGATGTGTGGGGGTGTTTTTAATGTTTGAGTGTGGTTTTGTCTTGCAGCCATGACAAAAGATGAATTTCTGTTTTTGCTTGGAACAGACAATAAAGTTTATCTATCTATCTAAGAATTTGCCATGGCTGCTGTGTCTGTGTTGTCCTTGCCACACTCAAATGCTGAAGTCAAGAGAGTATTCAGCCAGATGAGTGTGGTAAAAAGCAAACTTAGAAATCGGATGTCCTTGCAGACCCTTAACTCCATCCTGTACATCCGATATGGACTGAAGCTGTCTGGTGAGGCTTGCTATGAGCACCAGCTGCCTGATAATGTTTTGTTTAGCTTTTTGGCAGCTGCTTATACATTTAAGTCAGCTCCCTCAGTTGCTGAACCTGCCATAGAGAGCCTTGACCAAAATGACGATGACCCACTCTTTCTGTGAGCCAGCCTGTGTGTGTGTGGAGGGGGGTCTGAAAAACAAAAAAACAATGAACCTGAATTAGGGCCAGACTAGTTACCATCATTTTCTCACATCGCCATTGACAGTTTTTTCTATTGTCTCTTTTTGGTCCATTTATATTGTTAATGTAGATTGTATACAAAAAAATGTTAAAAATGTTATGGTTAAAAATGTTTTTTGTTTTTTTAAATGTTCATGTTTTACTGTGACTTGTTGTAGGCTCCTACGTGGACCATAAGGTTAAAAACCAAACCAAACTTAAGAAAAAAAAACTAAAAAAAAACTAAAAAAGTTTTGCATAAATAAATACATAGCTTTAGATAATAAATAGTTGACTCTCTATTATACATACAGAGTATAGAATAATATTTTCTCTGATTCTTCTCTGATATGTACAGTAAATAGTTTGTTTGAGCTTCTCTCTCACTCTTTCTCTGGCTTAGGGTGTTTCTATAGCTTGTAAATATAATAGTATAGTATAAATATGTAAATAGTTTGTTTGATCTTCTCCCTCCCTTTGTAGATTTTTTTAAATTACTTTTTTACTTAAAATATACGATGTCCCTATAGTGATTTTGTGATTATTTGTGACACGCGCTGGTATTTTGGGTACAAACTCGGCCGAAGTCATTTTTCACTTTTTTATTGATTCTGAAAGTCCAGATTCAAATGCTTATTTGAATGTTCTTATGCCTTAAATCAACAAGCTGAGAAAACCCCTCTCAAAGTTGGACCACTTTTCACCTCTGGAGCTAGCCAGGTATTGGGGGTGTGAACAATAGCTGCTGATTTACATTGACCACTCCCCATCCACTCCCAATTCCCACACACATGATCTTAACAAACGTTATCTAATACAACACTTGTTATTATCAAGTTAGCATTGATGAGAAGCGACAGCATCGCTCCATTGCGGCAGCACAACAGAGCGGCCATTTTGGGGCAGAACAAACCGCTTTGTGCAACAGTGCTGAACAGTCTCGTCTTAACCTCTCTTCCTTTGACAAAGCAAACATTCTCTAGCCTACAACCTCACACACCTATAAGACATAACGTTAACGTTAAGGTAGCTATATACAGCAAATATAAACTCACCCGAGAACAAAGCAAATCGTTGAACGGCATACTCCCATGAAGAGTGTACGTTGTCCTGTGCAGTTTGC
>OMKK01066916.1:0-15329 GCA_900302305.1 Polymixia japonica
TGCTCATGCAGGAGTCTGTGCGCAGGATTATTGAAGCTGAGGAATCTAGAATGGGTAAGATCAGTATATTAGACCAGATGAGGAGGGGCGAGGGAATTCAAAATACTTTGAAAGTTTGTGTTGCTCACCACAAAATCAAGCTTTTGAAATGAGCGAGTTCCTCCTTTTTTTTTGTGTCTTACTTTAATAGACAAAACTTGTCCCCTATAACAGAAACTAACAACCTCCCAGTGTGTGATTATTTGTAAATGATGGATTTGTTTCATGTGGCCAGCCTACACCTGTCAGTGTAGGCCTGGCAACTATTATTTCACATTTTCTAAAGCAGAAGTCCAACCCAAAACAGAATTCAGGTTGTTTTCAGTTTGCGTAGATACACAGGGACTGTTCTCTCACAAACCAAGAGAGGTTTGTGATTTGATCAAAAAACGCTCCGTTGACCTCCTTCATTGACATAGAACAGTCTAACGTTGTGGACAGACAGTGTATGAGCAGATTTAGTGGTATGGCTACATTCTCTACTTCAGAAGTTGGCGGCAATACTTAAAATATAGCTTAATTTGGGTGGATTTTTCCTTTAATGATAATTCCCACCCACCCTTCCCAGCCTTTGTGACCCTACTTAGACAAGTGAAAATTATGGCTTTTTACATTTTCCTTTGAAGAGCACACCAGCAAAAAGCTCTCTGTAGACAGCATCATTTTCACCTAGCGTTGTACAACAAGTGATAATTGCCTCACAACAGTCTTTGTAGAGGTCATGCTGACTCATTCCACTGTTACCAGAGTTGCCCAAAACATGGGACTTGGCATAGTTACCCTAAAATGGAAATGAAACACACAGACACACACACCTACCTCTTAATTCAATGAATTAGACTCAATTTAAAGGCAATACTGCTACCTAGTTAGCCTAAAATGGAAATTAATTATGTTGTATTTTTATTGTTTTTATTATTAACAAAAAAAAAATAATAATAATAATATGAAAAATAATAATTTCTTTATTCTAAAGTGTTTAGGGGCCACCGTGTTATGGTATGGTTATATTTGAATACTATAATAATTACAGGGACCCTAGAAATTTCTTGGAAAGAGAAACTGGGTAATATTGGCTAGGATTGTAATCAGGGAGTGGGGGAGAATCACTGCAACGGTTGTTCCAGACAGGATTAAGATGGTTGAGATGCCTGTGTAATAATTATAATCACCAGACCTCCCCTGCTAATACTACCTCACCAGTGTGCCAAAGCTACATAGATTTGGGGCCAGATTCTGTTTACAAGTTGCCCACAACCCCAGGATTTCTAAAATTAACTCCCAGTTGACCTAAATTGGCCATTTTTGGTGACCAAGCTGCTTTCTCTGTCATGGCACAAATGTAAAATTGGGTTTTCATTAGTATGGCCTGGGCCACATATAAAAATATTATAGGTCAGTATATGAATGTAACATAACATTTCATTTTTGTTAATGCTGTCTTTGGTATTGTTTCCTGGGCAAGGTCTCATCATCCTCAATGCGTGGTACGGCAAGTTTGTGACAGACAACAGTAGGAAGCATGAAAGGGCAAAGGTCATTGATGTGACTGTACCACTTCAGTGCCTGGTGAAAGACTCAAAGCTCATACTCACCGAGGCCACAAAGGTATGTAGATGCATACAGTGCAGGATTCTCAAACCTAGTTCATGGTTTACTTGGTACATATTATATATTAAAACCTAAACACTCAAATAGTTTTGATCAGTACTGTGATGAGTTGTTAAGACATAAAATGTACTTCAGATGTTTTCTACAATATCGGTGTGTAGTGGTTATACTGTTGTTGCTTTGCAAATGTATGTCGTCAATCTGTTACATTGTGCCTCGGTGTGCTGCGGGTGGTTCACCTTACTTTGTCTCTCCAGTCAGGACTACCTGGTTTCTATGACCCCTGTGTGGGGGAGGAGAAGTGCCTGAAGGTGCTGTATCAGTTCCGGGGAGTCATGCATCAGGTCCTATCAGGGGACACAGAAGCACTCAGGATACCAAAGCAATGTAAGTCTCATCTACAAAAGTGTCACATAGTACGAAATGGTGGCTGTGTCCCATTTTGACCCCAATTCCGAGTCTTTGACAACTTCAGTGAAGGTTTATGATCTAGAAGAGCCTACTTAATTTCCCCACGGGGATGACTAACGTTCATGCTATCTTATCTTAGAATTCTCAATACAGATTGAAAATGCCTGATTATATCCAATGAGCTATATTTACACCATTTTAGGTGCTTGCCAGTAGTGTCGGTCTTGTATTTACCGTCATTTTTCTTCCTGTTTCCATTCTGCAGCTCACAGGATTGACAAGGACACTTAGGAGCTCCTCCGCTGAACAAGCAGACACGTTGTTGAACTGACTGTTTAACAGAAACTGGATAAACTCCTATTTTAGACACGACATGGATTTAAGTCCTTGTTCCCAAGAAGTCATGCATCTTCTTTTGTCTTTATATTCATTTAAATATGCAGAGAGGAGTCAAGGCATCACAAACTGGGCTGATTACGATTCAGTATCCACGGACAGGGTTGCAGCCTGCTTGATATTCTAAAGTGACACCAAAATCAATGGCTACTATCTTTTTCCCCGGGCCTTTGAGCCTCCTCAGTACCCATTTATTTTTGGCATGGCTGGTAATGTACGATCAAGTTCTATTGTACTGTACTGTACACAACACTGCAGTGCCTATGTGATTGAAGACATGAATGCACCTCTGTATATTTGCCATATTATTAAAAATCAATCTCTTCCATGTCACGTAACTATGTTACTGCACTGGAAGCACAAATATTGTTCTTGCTCCATTTGGTTGGAATGCTATGAATAAGCTTTTTTTAATGTTATAATTATACTAGCTGATTATGTTTTTGTTTCGGTTATGTCCATTTTTAAGACGATTAATCAACTATAACTAAACATGTTACTAACAAACTGTCAACAACATTGATGAAGGTGACTAGTTGTTTTGTCGTTGGTAAGTGATTTTGGTATGTGACAGTCTATTCCCTGTAAATGTGACATTGATGAGCTATAGTGCCCCCACATGGACTTCAGTAGCTCCTGTATGTTACTAAGTACGTCATAGCTCGTCCACGTGAGTTGGACTGTGAGGACTGCTTTCTGAGTAGTACAGTTGTGTTCAAACAAGACCATCGTGTAGACTTAAGAATTAAGAGGAGAGCAATAGGATAAATATTCAACTGGGACTCACGCAGGAGTAACAGCCCAGCCTCAAACATTATGTCAGGCAACTGGATAATGTAAGTCACACAGACAAGATGTAGCTTTTCAATGGACTTGTGAGAAAGGTCATTGTAGAAAATACATGGATAGTTGGCCAGACTACAGGTCTACTTGCCCTTCCTCTGGGCGTCCTGGAAGTCTTCATGAATCTTCATCCCAATGAGGTGCTGGTTAGTGGATCATGGCAGGAAATAATGGTTGACTCTGTCCCTTTAGGGAGAGATCAACTGTTGGTCTACGAATTGTACTATGATTGGAGTCCCTTCTATTCCCTAAATGGTGCCCATTTTCCGCTTATTTATTTTGTTTTGATATATTAACCTGCCTATGTACTTAATGGAAAAAACAAGATGTCCCCCACAATGTTTTAATGAGATCACTCATGTGGTTTGTCTTATATGATTGTGGGGGGGTTCCTAAACTGTTATGTCAAGACCAATTAGAGACACATTAGACCACAGACCCCTATGTTATAAGACTTCATCCTAAGAAATCCCATCTGAAAATATTTTTTTAGTTATGAATTTGTACAGAATTTAATTTCAAGTGTCTATATTGTAAGGTGGTATCTACAGTATAAACAAAACGGTCACTTCCTTTTTTGCTAACTTCTAGTAGGTGATTTTTTTCTTAAACTTTTTCTTTTCATTTTGCTGGGAACCCCCTAAAACCCCGTCAAAAGCCCCTTGTGTCCCTTGTGACACCACTTTGAGAACCACTGAACTAAATTACGTTATAATTAGTGAATACGTTTTAAAGCAAATTGTATTATACCTCTTCTTCATCCATGCAACCAAGTTAATTATCAAAATATTAGCTTGAAAGTGATAAAAAAAAAACATTTATTATCACTTTCATTATTTAGCTATGCATGTCTGATTAATGTCCTCATCTATAGCCCCGCCTATGCTAGGAACGCTAGTCATTTCAAGGAAGAATTGAGTAAACGTCGTAAAGTCAGCCAGAGAAGGCTAGAATAAGACCGGAAATAAACTGATCTACCTTCAGAATAAAAGAAAAAAAAGTAAGACTTCAGGTGTACAGAACAATAAAATCTGTAGAATATATATTTGGTAAAACTACAGCTATTAAACATATTTTAGAAAGTGTTGCATGGTATTTAGCAAGGGCTGTAAGAAAGAGACTTAAATGCCAAAGTTATATCAGACTACTTAAGGATGTCTACTATCTAGAAAAGGTACATTTTAACCCATATCTGTGATGCTATTGTTGCTATATGCTATAGAAAAGGAGTCTGAAACTACTGTCAAGTCAGCCAGAATAAGTTTACATTCTAGTAAGTAGTGTGATATAAGTTTTTTGTTTGAGTCTTTGTGGATTTTTATCAGCCCCAGTGACTTTATGTGCATATGGTATGGAAATTTGCTTTGAAACTATATGTTTGAAATGCAAACAAAGTAGTTTGTCATTTACTACAAATGTATCCCTAAATATAGTCTTGCTATTCTTACTTAAATACTTTTGTTACACAAAAAAGTTCTAATTATGTTCATTATGAAATGTTTTATTTTGAAGGTTATCTCCGGAAGTTATTTCTGTTATTCTGTCTAGTGTAACCCTAGTTGGCTAGCTAACATGGACTTGACTAGCTAACATTGACTTGTTTTATTATTTTGGGCACTGTGGGAGTTGGGTTCCCGAGAACATTTTAACTCGATCGTAAAATTACATTTTAGACAGATGGACAACGTTTTATATTTGATCGGCTCCAATGCTTGTTTTACTTAAGTGATCATCTGTATTTACTAAATTGCACTTCCGTTTCACTCGGTATCGGCCTCCAGTGTGACCATAACCTTATTGTAAATACATACTGGCCTCTATAACAGGAGTGAAGAGGAGAGCTATGGGTTTGACTCACAGCGCCGGTACGGCTGATTCAGCCCCAAGCCAGAATCAGAGCCACAGTCTTGGCTCAAATAACGTTGTAGCTCCGCTTCTGCAGGCAGATGTAAGTATTTCATCGCAGGACCCTGACAGGTGTATGCATGCTAGTCTGAACTATGTTCAATGAATGAACAGCAAATGTTTAAGTGGCAAGGGGTTTTTAACTCAAAACTCAGCTAGATCTGCTTACAGTTAACTAATTTCCTGGTCACACTGGATTGTCATCCATTGTCATCATTCTCAAAACTGTAAGTGAAAAGTGTGTAGCTCAACACTATATTATTTCACCTGCAAAGGAACCGAAGACAATCAAAATGTTTAGCTCGTGTCAAAAGTAAACAAATGCACCAGTGAATAGAATCAATGTCACCAAAATGAAAGTTGCCTTTATCACTGCTTAAACCAAGACAGGCAAAATGCTAACTATTAACATCAATATTACTCTGAAAGTGAAAGTGCATATTACTCTGAAAGTGAAAGTGCATATCATTAGGCTACGTCAAACCATACTTTTAGTTTTTCTATGTGCTGTATTTACCCTTGTCAAATGTACATGCAACTATTGCAAATTGAAAGAATGGGTGAAGCTTTCATTATTCCCTTAAAGCTCTATTTTTCTAAATCCAAAATGCCCTTTGCATATACATTTCATACCCATTTTTAGATATTAAGTGCAACCATGATGGGACTTTTTGTGATATTGTAGTTTTATCTGAGCCATACCATGTTGTTCTAACATCAAAATTGAGATTAAATGCTGAATGGTACTTTAAGAGGCTAGGGTAATGAAAGCGGTGGGGGGAGTTGCTCCTAAGTAATTGTTTGCTACTTTTGATTACATTTAAACATGTAATGGTAAGCCAGAACATCAGCTGATGTCACCTCCCCTTTTGTCATCTTGACAGTCTACAGGCCTGCTGGCACCTCTCCCACTGGAGGTCCTGGAGGAGATCTTCATGAATCTTCCTCCCCATCAGGTGGTATGTGTTTGCCGGTTAGTGTGCCATGGATGGAAAGAAGTGGTTGACAGTGAATCCATTTGGAGAGAGAGATGTCGACGAGCAGGATATGACCTCAGCGATGGTGCCAAAATACCTGAGGACTGGAGATTGTTTTACTTCTTGTGCAAGAAGAGACGGAATCTTCTCAAGAACTCAAGTGGGGAAGGTAAAAAAGCCACAATACTATCTTATTTAAATAGTAACTGTACAGTACTGTATAAACAGTACCTTAAGTAACATAAGCTCTTTACAGTACCACACATACATGGTACGGTAAGACAATACATTGTTAGTATAGCCCCCATGGGAGTCTAACCTTCAACACTGATGGTGTTAATGCCACACTCTACCCACTGAGCAACAAAGGGCTCAACATTTCTCGTCCAACCCAATTTTTTTTTATAGAAAAATTCAGTGGCTGGCAAATTTTGGAGAATGGTGGAGATAAGTGGAAAGTAGAGGGCGTGATGGTCCCACATCCAGATGAGAAAGTCCAGAAAGTGTTTGTTACCTCTTATCAGTGAGTATATGGTAGCAGAAGTGCAGAAACTGTATGGCACTCCAACTGTATGATCGTACTACAAAATGTAAAACACATTTTCTGTTATCTTCAGCATGTGTAGGAAGTCCCAGCTGATTGACTTGGAGAAGGAGGGCTATAACCCCTCATTCATGGACCACTTCCAGCCTGATATCAAAATATCAGATTGGTAAGGAAAATGCATGTGAAATGGATCCCACTGCTAGCTTGATCACTTCTTACACTGATGACAAACTAAATGAGGAATTTTAGTCATTTTCAATAAAACATCTTTTCAAAAAGTTAAGTCTAAAAGACTTATCAAATTCCTTATCTGAAAGTCTATGTTTCTCTTGATCAAGTCATTGAATAATAGATTGCTTTGACACTTTTGCATAAATGTCTGTGTATGTGTTATGCTAGGTATGCACCACGATGGGACTGTGGCTGTGAATATGAGATATGTGTGGAGTTGCTGAATCAAAAGAAGAAACCTGTCCAGAGCTTTGCTCCAGAGACGGTTTGCTTTGAGCAGTGGAACGATCAGACATGGCATCAGGTAACGGTAGACAATAAAGGACTATTAAATATGACAATTTCTAGAGGATGTTCAAAATCCGAGAACAACAATATAATTCTTACCTAGTGGTCTTTATGTTTCAGATGACCCATGTGTTCAAGAACTATGGACCAGGAGTTCGATACATCCGTTTCATCCATGGAGGCAAAGACACGCAGTTCTGGGCTGGTTGGTATGGAATTCGGATCACCAACAGCTGTGTTGAGATATGTCCATCAGTGGACAGGTAGCTCTGCAAGTAACTCTGACTAATATGAAGTCATCTGAATACTGCTAATGCCTACTGTACCTCTAGCCTTCGCTCGTATCTGCACCTTTTTGAATCTGCCTTATGCCAGCTGTAGTGTTCAGTGTGGAAAGTTCAATGCTGCAACTATAAAATCTTGATTATATGTGTCACTTTCTTTATGAACTGTATTTTTCAATGTTAGGAATTACCACGGCAGCACCTTGAGAAGACTTGTTATGCATGAATATTAGCACAATGCACTTTAGTGCAAGGAGGGACATGGAATTTGACAAAGTAATTTAGAACTTTCATTAAAGAGTTCAACTGATTTGGTTTAGAATTTTGTGTAGAATTGGAAATGCAATGAGTGAGAGCACTTGTAGCTAATGTCTTGCTGACGGTGCCTAAATTATGCACATCTCATTGTAAAAGTTAAAGCACCTTCAGAGACCATTGAAAACACCGTCTACAGGGATGCAAATCCTGCCGTTGCTGGTCATTTTCAAACATGAGCCAGTGTAAAAATGTCCATACTCCCAGAACAGCCTAGCAGCAATATCCTTGCAATGAGGTTAAGCCAAAGAGGGTACGGTTCACAGGCCCAAGTGTTTAATTTGTAGTTTAAAAGAAGAGAAGAGTAATACATGCCCAGTTCCAAGTTCACAAATAGAGTTCTAGCATCTTTCACAAATAAGATTAGAATAAATTAATTAATCCTTAATTAATGCAATGCCTGAAACGCTCCTTGGCACACCTTAGGAGGGTTAAGCCAGAGGCTAAAGGTGCTTCATAGCAGCAACAGCTCACCATGGAGAGGATGGAAGACATTGTCCAAGATAGAATATTAAATATTTGAGCCTGAGCCTTTTCTCCACTTGCAACATCAGTATTGTAGTCTGCCCATGAAAAATGTTATGAGCATGTTTGCAGGGTAAGGGGACTTTTACAATACTAAGGAGGCTTAATAGATCTAATCCCCTAGTACCTCTTAAGCAGACCATCTGACTTAGTCTCTGGTCTGGGGTGTAGAAAGAGGGAATTTGGTCTATTTATCTGATATTTTGGAGTGTTTATCTGATATTTGGAGTGACTTATATGAAGTCATATGGTGGCAGTTGGTGTGTACTCTACTCAATTGGGGTAGTAGTTAAGACAATATATTAACTGAATTGTATCTTCTCTCTTTTCACAACTCTGTATGTTAATGGTTAATGCTGACAATTGATATCAAGTGTCATTGTATTTTTGTTTTGGAACTTTGTCATGTATCTCTCCTGTCAACTGTCATTTTATACAAATGAATAAAGATTATATTGGGCAAGGTTTGTTATCTTTATGATCACAGCATTCATGTAATTATCAAGTCAGTCAACAACATAAGGTGTTTGAAGATAATACTGGTTTATTGTGGTAAAACAGTTTAACACAAGCAAAATACAGTACATTTTAGATAAAATAGCAAACAAATCAAACACTTCATGGTAACTTATTAAAATTCACTGCAGTTATTTTTTGTTAATTTTATTTCAGCTTCACTTCAGCCTTAACAAACATCCCCATTACACCATAGGTCATGTTTTCATTGGTGGATTAATAATTCAAAATGTTTTGTCACTAGATTTACCACCAAATTAAGACATTGACTGACTGTGGTAATATTATTGGACTACAATTTGCAGATAGTACCAGCCCTCACATTCAAAAGTTCAGCAAGTATAATTAAAGTAGTTGAAAATGCTGAAAGTAATGTAAGAATTGTTTTATTTACATTTTTATCTTTCTGCATTAAACATACAGGTGCAGCACGTTAGTGTTGAATTTTTTCAATCTGCAAAACAGTATACTGGTTGGTCCTGTTCAAGAATGTCGATAAGTAGAATGTAAGGATAAACGGCCAGTTAGTCAATCAAACTCACCCAAATAAATTCAACCAATTCAGCTTGTTAATTAGAAGTCAGGACATACATCACTATGACCTTGATTACCCTGCCCATGGAAAAACAGTGAATAAATAAGAGGAAATTTTGTGCTTACTATTTCTCCAAAATAGAAATGAAACTAAATCCTATCATTAAAATTATGTGTAAAATATCAATCAATCAATCAAATACAATATTTAATTTTTATACTGATCTTAAAATTCTTTAAGAATAACATTTACCAGATTTTTATTTGGCAAGCTAGAACTTAGATGGAACAAGGAGATCGCATAATCCTTATAAGATTTGAAAATGATCAAACATCCTTGACTTTTTCAAAACCATGAACACATTTATCATTTTTGAAAACTTTTTTTCAGCCTGGATTTTGATTGCCACAAACCCTGCCAAAGGTTTGAAGTTTAATGTGATGGAAGATTAAATAAAAAATATGAGCAATGTCAGCATAACACTGTGCAATGATAAATAAGTGCCAGGAATGAATATGCAGTACAAATATAAATAATTCAAAGGGAAGTGTGTGAGGATAGTGCCATTGAAAAAGGGAAGGGGGAGGCGATAAGACGCTGTAAATATTAAGAGCACTAGAGCATCTCACTCTTCAACTGATCCAAGTTTTTCTTCTACTTGTCATCACCAGGAGCAGCTTCTAGCTCCAGTCAGTCATTAATGGACAACACAATTGGCAGTAATTAAAAGTTCATTAGATAACATTAACATCATTTCAACAGTGGTTCTAATACCGCTTCAGGGCATTTTTAAACTTGCATAAAATTAAGAATAGCTGTAGGTAGATACTGAGACGACAATCAACAACTGTAAACATACCATCGTCCAACTCAAACGTTGTGTGCATGTGTCTAATACACTTCGATAATAACTCATAGTAAATGGTTACATCTTAAGTATCCAGTGTTCATATCAAGGACAGCTTTGAAAGTCTCAAAGCGTCCCAAACGTAGCTAGGTACGGCATCTTTAAACCCTTCTCCAACACATCAAAAAGAGATTTCGGATGACTTTATACTCTCATATATACTCATCTATACTTTATACTCTCAACTTGTATCGTAAATGTCCGGAATGTGATCTTACATCTACAGGAACATCTGGACCTCTTCAGTATTGTACGCCTAGATTTAGAAACTAGGAGAGTGTAGCTGAGACAAGGCTGGGAGGGAACTCAGAGCAGTACACATTTACATCTTTTCTTAGGCTCAGGAGGCTCCAGGGCAGCCAATATGGCCTCATCAAACACATTCTTTAATCCTTTCTGTGGAAACAAAACAGTCATCTTCAAAACACAGCCACGGTTCAAATTGAACTTCACATGATCAGGGAATCAATGGCAAACTATGAAATTTCATTAGAACTAGAGCAGGGGAATGGAAATGTTCTTTTATTCAAATAACATAATACAAGACTTCCCTCATAATCAAGTGGTCTAAGCAGTAGAAAAACTATGAAGAAAAGCATAACTGCAATATTACCCTAGAAGACAACACATAGCATAAATGCTTTGTAGCCAGGGTGCAAACAAAACTGAAAAGTTCAATGCTGTGGTAAGTTCAAAATCAAACTCAGTTACACACAGCCATATGTAAACTTGCACACAAGATGTTGAAAAAGAAAGGGGAAAAAAGTAAAGATTGGCATCCTTGTCATAGAGGCCAAGGCAGCATGGGTAATTGTGATTAGGCCAAGTCAAAACAAAAGCAGACATGAACAGATGGAAAAAAAAGTTAATGGGCACAAGAGCATCATGGTTATTGTAGTGACATAGACACTTCTTTTACAATGAATGAGCAGCAGACAATCAAGAGGCAAAGCAAGACTCAGGAAGACATCAGAATAGACAGCACTTTCTCTTTCTCTGAGTTTCAGGGGGCTCTAAAGCAGCTAGGATAGCCTCATCAAATACGTTCTTCAGTCCCCGCTACAGAAAGATAAAAGAGGGAAAAGAGAGGTGAACAATACCAGTTAGAGTGAAGAGTTGTTAGCAAAAGTTAGACAGAGCAAGGGATTTTCCCCATTGTCAAGGCGTATGCAGTCCATACTCACAAGAGAAACTATTATTAAATGGCAGGTCTTACCTGTGTGAGGGCTGAACACTCAACGTATTTGACCGCCTTTAGGTCACGAGCCAGCTTCTCTGCTGTCTCAGGGGTGATTGGCTTTTGTTTGTTCTTGGCTAGCTTCTCCACTGTGGAGGGGTCATCTCGCAGGTCAATCTGAGTCCCTACCAACAGGAATGGAGTCTTGGGACAGTGGTGAGTTATTTCAGGAACCCACTGTAAAACGAAGAAAAATGCCAAACAGTTGTCAGTGAAAGGCAAACGCCATACTTAAAATATTTTTTTGTAGGTAATATTTCTCATGAATAAAATGTTATGAAAGGAATTCTGATGGTACAATCAAACACTGGCAAAAACCAGAATTGTTACCATCACAAACAAAAGCCCCCATCATTGGCTTGGTGCTTTCATTTGGACTAATATTTGTTTTTGAGGCTCAACAGCCTGACAAAGAGTTGCCCTCCACTAGACAGTGGAATGCTGGTAAGTTATGCATTAAAATAATGAAATAGAAAATGAAAAATTTGGAAATTGAGGGACAGAGTGTGGCTTACTGGGGGAACAGATGGTTGGAAACAGGTGTTATCAAATGATGCATGTCAGTTATCCCATCCTGTGTTCAGGCCTTACTTGTGATGGTTCCATAGCAGTCCGTAGATTTGAAGCACCAACCTGCATTTCTTCTCTGGATATTGTTACTATATTCTATTTTTTTGTTCCATGTCTTTCTCTAAAGTCATGTCTTGGCTTTCTGTAGCCTACTTCTTGACAAGAATACCCCTATTAAAAGTATGCATGATGTACTCCAGAGACCTCATTAAATATGGGGTTTGTTTTGGACCACTGCTAATGCTTCAAAGTTAAACATAGCTTGGAGCGAACGTATCACGGTGGTTTGACCTGCTTCATTACATTCAGAGTACACCTTGGTCCAATACAAAAGTTGGCATGTTTTAAAAGACTTCGTATAACGCTTACAGTGGGTTTATACCTATAGTTTGGCAAACACATATTTAAAGAAAATCCTACACATTCCCTGTTACCTTTAATATGCAGTTAAATTAAATATCTATAAACTCAATCCTTTGTAATTCTCCATTCACTGTTAAAGAATACAGTAAATACAAGCAGTAAATTGATTATTGCAAATGTGGACTAAGTCTTCCATGATAACTAGGATATTAGGCTCACAAAAAAAAAAAACTCAGCTGTTAGGCAAACAAAATTACTCACCTTTTCTTTGACGTTCTCAAATGAGGAGGGCGAAACAACTGAGAAACAGACTAAGAAAACATCTGTCTGAGGGTAGCTTAATGGCCGTAACCTGTCGTAATCCTCCTGACCTGTGAAAAGACCACGTTACAACGTGACCTATCGTATGATTAACTAAAAACTGTACTTTAATTAATTCAATTAGAGAAAGAATTTAAAACAGTAAAAATAGTCTTACCTGCTGTATCAAATAAACCAAGGGTGTACGGTTCACCCCCAATCATTACAGTTACTGCATAGTTATCAAACACCTGTGTTCAATGAATGAAGAAGAGAGAGAAGATGGTCAGTGTTTGTTCAAACATCTCACTTACTTTCAATCTGCACAAAACCTTAAAAGATTGAAGAACGAATTAATACTTAAAAACAGAATTTTCTTTAGACCTAACCTAATCGCATATGCATTTGAGTGTTAGATGACACCAAATGTACTTACTGTTGGCACATATTCAGAGGGGAATTTGTTGGTTGTGTATGAAATCAATAGGCAGGTTTTTCCTACCGCTCCATCACCAACCACAACACATTTGATCGTCTGCATCTCTATGCCTTCTGCTTCTACTTGCAATACCTAACAGGAGAAATGACAGTCCATTAAGCATAGTGTTCAGCCTGTGTGCAAGTGCACATTTGGTTGAGTAAAGAATTCAATGCAGAGAGGCTGTTTTCTTTTTTTTAATCTTTTCGTTTTGAATGGGTGACATACCCCCATCACTGTTTTACAAGGCAGCTGTGGAGCTAGCGTTGGTTAGTAATGGCAAACGTCAACTAATTGCTAGCTAGTTGTAAAAACCCATTGCCAGTGATCACGGAGTTAATGGGTCGATCACATTAAATCACGTCATCTTTGGTACCTTAAGTGTCCAGCGAGCTTGTAACGCTGTTCAACCGACGAAGGGCAAGCTGGCGTTAGCTGTCTGATACTAGTAAGCTAGCTAGCGGGACAGACAATTAGCCGGTGTTGTTCCGACATTTCACCCCCTCACACAATTCAGTTAAATCAACTGTGCCAGTTAGCAAGCTAACGTTACCTGGACAGTGTTTTGCCGACATTGCAACGCTAAGGGGAGCGGAAATCTGGCAGGGAGTAAAGATTTCTGCACAACACCGGCCAGAAAACGTTAGCTTGCTAACTGGCATAATTGATTTAACTGAATTCCAGCTAGCAAAGGAGAAATCTAAAAAACAGAATACCTTGAAAGTATATGTATATAGGAGTGTAAAATAAAAGGTTAGGTTTTCTTACCACTATCCCTCTGTATGTCTACAAAGCTGTCTGCTGTACCGGGCGTTGGCAGCAGCAGCTTGGTTCACTGAGGAGCTTCAGTCCACTTCCAGAGTTCACACCACAGTGGTGACGTCAACCTCCTCAGTCCCCTCCGAGTTCCTTCCTCACTGGATTCCTTAGTACCTTTCCTTCGCTTCCCTTCCGCTACCTCATCCACAGTCATTAGTCTGGTCTGAAGCCATAAGCAATTTGAGAAAATCACCGGTTTACAGGGCTCTCCAGCAAAAGCTTTTATTATTATTATGATGATTGTGATGGTTATTGTTGTTATAATACTACTGTATATCAAGTAAAAATATTAACAATCAGGTATAATTAAGATAAAACTAACAGTTACGACCCCTTTATCATAACAATAGAAATGGACATATATAACTATAAAGGCTTGAATGTCCAGCACAATTCAAAGACTATATTGGATATGACACCCAAGAAAAACAACAACAGCTCTACTATAGCATAATGAGAACAATGACATACCATCAGTTAAATGCAAGTTTATAAAAGTAAGTTTATAAAAAGTAAGTTCTCAGTTGTGTCTTTAAAAAATATTATCAAATTATTATCAAATATTATCAAATTATTATCATCATTTATAGATAATTAGACTAAGTACATTAGCCATGTTAGGGAAATTATGTTGTCAGATAAAGAGGTTACTGTCTCTCTCTGATACTCTGCTAGAGTATCCCTTGGTAAAGTAGCCCTTGAGAAGAGCACTTAAATGCTAATTGTACTAGTGAGAATGTTCAGTGGCTTGTAGGAAAGGACTTTTTTCTGGACAGTTCCTATGTGATAATGTGTAACTATATGAGTATGTAAAAAAAAACGTTATCGAGCAAACCATCCCTTAAGGTAGAAAGGAGAAAACCACCATTCAACTCACTGAATTCCTGTCAATATTTCCTTTATATATGTGACACTTATTGAGAATTAAGTTCTGATTTCTGCATGGTCGTTGTCTGTGAAATCTCATGAGCCCAAAATGTGGTTAAAATGAGAATAAAGTACAATGGGCAGGAGTATCAAGAAGTTAAGCAGTAAGGACAAAGCCAATCACATTTAATTTGATGTTTTATTTCATACAACATGTTATTTCTTCAAACATGTTAAGCTTATTGCTGCCATTGGAATTGGAAAATGGCAAAATGGTTGTGTGTGTGTGTGTGTGTGTGTGTGTGTGTGTGTGTGTGTGTGTGTGTGTGTGTGTGTGTGTGTGTGTGTGTGTGTGTGTGCTGCCC
>OMKK01066922.1:11249-21561 GCA_900302305.1 Polymixia japonica
ACCCTTTGAGACTGTGTGTGTGTGTGTGTGTGTGTGTGTGTGTGTGTGTGTGTGTGTGTGTTAGGGTTGGGGTTGGGTACAGTTCACATTTGAACCAATACCGGTACCAATACCTGGAATTCGGTACCAGTAACCAACGGTACCATTTTCCGGTACTTTACTCTCTCTGTAAAAACAAAAAGCGAGTGACGCTTCTATCCAGACCCGTGACCAATTTTTGATAATTTAATGAGAATAAATTATAATGTTCACGGAGCATTATTTTTTTCCAACGGTCGCAGCCATAAACAGCAGGTGCAGCTAATCCAGTTAATACGGATCAATTGAGCCAATCAAATTGATTGTTTACCCTGCCTGGCCAGTTCACTAGAGAGAGCAAGAGAGAAGAGAGAGTGATGACATCATGGCTCCAAAATAAGGAAAGTTGATGCAGAAAACAGAACTTTTAAAGATGAATGGACAGACCAGTTTATGTAAAGTAAATCCTTACTTTGGAAATTGACAAGTGTGTGTGTGTGTGTGTGTGTGTGTGTGCGGGCGCGCTCTGAAAGGCTTACCAAGTGCGTCTCAGCAAGTGACGACAAGTAGTGCATCTTGACCGTGAAGTAGGGCAGAAAAAAGAAATGAAACAGGACAAAATCCTGTTATTGAATAAAGCCCCTGACAACTGACTTAACTAATGTGTGCCTTTCAGCTGTTTCAGCAATGTTTTTTCCTACTTTGAATGTAATAAAAATAGATTTTTAAATTTATATAAATAAATATAAAAATCACCAAAAAAAAAAAAAAATCACGGTTCATAATTATCATTCATTATTATTTTAACCCCAATCCCTATTGAGGACCATATCTGATGCTCCCCAAGGAGACGACTGATGACGGCTTGTCTCGCTCTCTGATGGACTGTGCTGTCTACATCACCAGCTCCATCTGACCAGACTACTTAGCTGGATACTAGGGTTACTGCAGGGTCTATCGTCTACCTCCTTCTACCCCAAGCTTCTCCCAAGGCCCACCACACTTCAAAGGGAGAATTTATTAATGAGGGATGGTGGGTTTGGGTTGCTAGGATCGTTTATTTATTTACACTCACACCGTTTGGTACCAAGGCTAAGCCTTGGGATAAGCTGGGCCCTACACTGCCCCAAGAGAGAGGGATGCAAACTAATTGTCTGGCCTGGTAACTTGTTTATTTCAAGGTGGTGGGACTACTTTGTGTCGCAGTTGTCAAGTCTCCTTGTCCCTCTTCTTATGCTGACGTGAAAACGGACAACTGGGAGAAGGTTCCTTGTCGGGATGTATTTAACACCTGCTTTCACCTGTCTCCAATTTGTAACCCAGCAGAAGGAGACACTGTAGGTGTTGTTGATGCCAGCTCATGATGACAGGACGCACCTGATGTACTATGACCAGTGGGAGAGGGAATGAATGGTGATGAGGTGGAAACACACCACTGTTCACTCGGCTCACTCACTCACTCTCTCTCTCTCTCTCACACACACACACACACACACACACACACACACACACACACACACACACACACACACTACCACAATGAGATTGTGTAATGGGCTGGGGAATGATTTTATGTGTCATTAATGAACAGTCTATAGCGCTGCTTGACGTAGTGACAGAGCAGCTGCTGAACAGGGGAGTAGGCAGGTTAGAGGGCTGCTGTCAGCACCGATACCTTAGCTGCTAGCCTGGCAGCATCCTCACCAGAACACACCCCCACCCATTACCCCACTACTGCACCATCAGCTGCCCATCAGCAAGCCTCACCATGGACACGTGTCTGTCTGAAGGGCTGATTAATTGAACCTGGGGGCCTGGATGCGTGATTATAGCTAAAATGATAGTTCAGATTATTTTACTAGATATTTAGCATGATTATCAATCTCAATTATCAGGCTTGATTATCTGAAGAAATAAATTACTCAGCTGTGCTTTTGGCATCTTGTATCAACAGTTTACAATTTTGAATTACAGCAGACATTCTAAATAAAAGGTTTCAGTTTAGCTTGTATGCTGATATTCTACGATTACTAATTATACACAATTATTTCTGCAGCCCTAGTCTGGTCCTTGCTCTTGGTTTTAGAGTCATCGGTGAAATGTGCTGATAGGTTGAAGGAATGACAATGTAAGGGCCTTACGCGGGGCGTTTTCGTTCGTACCTGTACTGTCGGAGGCTCCATTACAGGCGTGCCTTTTCGAAAACAAACCCCATGTTTATGCTCAACGAGTCAACGTGGCCGTCCGGCGACTCCCTTTCACCCTCTCTCTCTGTCTTTCTCTCTCTCTCGATAATTTTCTAGGCACACCTGGAAACGAAACGCCCGAATGCTTCCAGTGTTATTTCTGGTAGACGGCGGGAGGACAGCACTGACGTTTGCATTTGTTATTTCAGGGCTGAGCGGCGGGGACGCGCCGTCCCTCCCCGTGTACCTGCCCCTGGCGGTGTCTCTGACGGCGCTGGTGGCTGTGGTGGTGCTGCTGGTCAACTGTGTCACCTGCTGCAAGGAACGGGAGATTAATTTCAAGGTGACGAAACACCTGTGCTCTGCATCCACACGTGCGAGATGTAATAAGTGCACCGTGGAGT
The DNA here is from genome assembly GCA_900302305.1 of Polymixia japonica. Taxonomy (NCBI): domain Eukaryota; kingdom Metazoa; phylum Chordata; class Actinopteri; order Polymixiiformes; family Polymixiidae; genus Polymixia; species Polymixia japonica. The sequence goes on from OMKK01066922.1 coordinate 13,858, forward strand.
TGTGACGTAGAGACGGCCGGAAGGAATGCAAGGGGATCGTAATGGTTGAGGACACATAACGAGGAAATCATAAGATGTTTGGGGCTGATTCATGACATAGTATAGTGAATGATTTTCAATAGGAATCTGTGTATATAGGTAATGTACTGTATGCTTATCAAGTGGTGGCTGTACTGAGACTGTCTCTTGCTATGCCCATCTCTGTCTGACCCCGCCCTCGTGCCCTTTGACCCAGGAGTTCGAGGACCACTTCGACGATGAGATCGACTTCACCCCTCCGGCTGAGGACACGCCCTCCATGCAGTCCCCCGCCGAGGTGTACACCCTCGCCGTGCCCCCCGTGGCCCTGCCCGGACCCCCGCACCTCCAACCTCCACCCCGCATCCCAGGTCTGACGCGCGTTCGGCTCAGCTTTCTGTGTGTTGATTAGAGTTTAGTCGTGAACTGAGGGGAAAGCGACACACCTGATGGGCAGTTTTACCGGCCGTTATTGTCCCCTGATATGACCCGAGTCAGATCCAACCACTCACATTTCTGTAATATACATTAAAAGCAAGAATTCACTGGACTTTCGCTTTAATGCTAATACAAGGGGCTACGTTACATGGCTTTGTTTATAGTACAAAGACACTTTATGTCATATTAGATCTATGTCAGTAATTATATATCATATATAGCTTATTATTATTATTATTATTAAATTTCATATTGAGAACAATGGATTGGATTAGAGCATGCTAGCAAGTGCACTTGAGTGGAAGTGGTTACCTTGAGAGAGATTCTTTTGGACTGTACTATCTTTGATTTGCTCTGAGTAGAAGTGCAAGTTAGTTTGTAAGGCTTATGTTTGTATTGAGTGACAAACATGACACTAGGGAAATTGGTCTCAATCAAAGATGGTGTATGTAGAGCTATCAGGAAGTGTGAACCACCTGCCTCTCAGTAAATAAGTCTCTGTAATCATCTGTGTATGGCCATTATGTGTAGCCTAGGCAACAGCAGCCTGAGAATAGCAGACTAATATTCCTCGTAAAAATGTATAAAAATAACTCCTGAACCGTATGGCCTAGAATAAAATATTTTTACCCTCAGATTCTTCAAGACAAATCCATTGCACATAATGGTTTTCATTTCTGCCATGATAGTTTTGCCACCATTTTGAGTTTTATAATTTCATAATTCCTCGCACACAGGCCAGTCATTTATAGCTGCGTGGAAGAGTGCCCTGCGTATGTCATTACACACACAGTTTAGACAAGTTACCTCTGCTATATGTCCATAGTTGCTGTCCGTTTCGCGATCTTTAATAAACGGTGTTCATGAATCTACAGTATCTCCGAATACATTCCCTGACATCTGTCTCCATCATTTCAGACATTTCTCTCCACGAGGTACAATACACGTTAGCCTTTTTATAATTTTGTAATAGTCACGACGTAGTTACGTTTTTCACCAGGTGCACGGCCTGTCTGCGGACCTATTCTGCTCTCTGCAGGTGCCACAGATGGCCTCTGCAGCTCTGCGTACACTGTTTCCACACAAGTATAAATTAGGCTTAATCTCACATCAAACTGACATTCTCAGTATTATTACTAGAAATTTCTAGAATGTGGAAATGCCCCCAGTGAATTCATTTTATTTTTCATTTTTATTAATATACTGTATATATATATTCCTCTGGAGGTCCATCTTAGTAATTTGAATATTATGGTAATTTGTTTCAACCTGTGAAATTGCCATAGCTGTGACATGAAATATCACTCTGATTTCCGAGGTCTTATGTAACCCTGTGCTGTTGTCCGGTTCTGGCTTCACAGAGGGATCCGCGGGCTCCCAGGTGGCACGCCACAGTCTGAGCTACATCCAGGAGATTGGCAATGGCTGGTTTGGCAAGGTAGGATTTCTTAGTGCGCTGGGTTGATAACACTCTTTGCTAGGTCTGGGCAATACGGCTGAAATGTAATATCACAATATATTTGGAGCCAATGGCGATATTTGATACAAGAATATTTTTAGATGTTTTTTTGCTATATCGTGCTACATATCAACATAACGTCTTGCGTAAATGTTTGGAACAACACACCACACACAAACTACAAGTGGGCGGAGTCCTGCCATTCACGGATCTGGAGCAAAGGAGAGCAAGGGAGAGGATGTTTATTGTGGATTCTTAAGGGCAACGGTGTTGTAAAATGAAATTACATTTTTTGCCCCTCCCTCCCTGTTTCCCTGCCCCCTCTCCTGTAAAGCGACCTTGGGTTTTATGAAAGGCGCTATACAAATCCAACTTATTATTATTATTATTAAAAACACGTAGGCTAAATGATTGTGATATATATCGGAAAACTCAATATATTGCCCAGCCCTACTCTTTGCCCACTGTCAAATACTGTGTGCAGTTGTGTGAGATTGTGTATCCTGTGTGCACATGTGTAAGCGTGTAGTTTAAAGATAAAAAAAATTGGAATGAAACGAGACTTAAGAGACTCAATCTTAATATCAACATCAAAGCATCAACATCAAAGTGTCATTCCATATTTCTCTAAGACGGACAGACACTTTCTTTCGGCCTGTTTTTCTTCCTAACTACACAGAGCCAATTGCTAAATTTGTCCCGGCATTGAGACAAAAACTGCCAGTGTTCACGTTTAAGATCACTCTTTATTTAACACGCTAACATGCTAAATTAGCCCCAGTTCCCTAGATTACGCCGCTACGGCGCCTATTTTCTCTTGATGAGAAAGTGAGAGTGCAATGAAGACGGATGAAGAAGGGGGTGGAGAGAGTGCTACAGAGGGTGAAAGGAGAAGGTAGATGCGAGAGAGAGAGTGAGATCTGAGAAGGCAAGGGGAGAGAGCTGCCAAGATAACATGATAAGCGTTGAGTGTTGTGTGACTGACGTTCCACCTATTCTGGTTTGGCCTCGTGTACGAGTTCAGAACCGAGCGTTCACAGGCCCGGCTTCTCAACACACTCGTCCTCAGGGTGCGCTAAACCTCCACTTGTCCAACTTTCTGTATTTTTCAAATATGCTCCATTTCTGTTTTCACTTCCTTCCTTCCTTCCTCTCGGCTGTTCCTGCAATCCCCTCGTCCTGTTTCGGAAGGCAGCTAGCTAGCTAGAACGGGCTGCGCTAACGGCTGGCCGCGCTTCGTTTTAGTCGCTTGTTGTCCTTAAAGCCCGCTCGTGTGTTTACCAGGTCCTGCTGAGTGAGATCTACACAGACCCGGGTGCAGCCAGAGTGGTGGTGAAGGAGCTGAAGGCTAATGCTAGCGCCAAGGAGCAAAACGACTTCCTGCAGCAGGGCGACCCGTACAGGTGAATGAAGCCTTCATACTTGATCACCTGCATATCCTGCGGCTCCAGACTTGATTTGAAGTTTTTTGTTTATCTGTAGTGTGGACTTTTAGCAATTGATCGCCGGTGATTTCATTTAACTTTTTACTTCACTTACTAAACCTTCCTGTCATTTATTCAATAAATAGGCAATTGGACAGGTTGCTTCCTCTAATGTTAGCAGCATCCTCTACCTTTCCTCTAAGTGGGGTTGAATACCCTTAAACCGTACAGATATGGATTTTAATGTACAGGGCTTGCCGCCGTCCCTAATAAGTCGACGGTAACGGTAGGCTGCATGTTGTCTGAGTAAACGTGGTGTCTTTACAGAGTACTGCAGCACCCCAACATCCTGCAGTGTTTGGGACAGTGCGTGGAGGCCATTCCTTTCCTGTTGGTCTTCGAGTACTGTGAGATGGTGAGTAACTGCAGAAAATAAATAACTGTCAGTGTTCAAAACATCATTTAAGTACGAGTTGGAGAAACTCACAGTGGCCTAATTGATGTATAAATGTCTCTCTAGGTGTATAGGGCTTCATATTTACAGTGATACCTGCACACTTTTATTTTTTTTACTTTTATTTTTATTTGTTTTTCTAGGCACAAGACATGTTAAGTGGGGTGCATCAAATGATTTAGATTTAAAGAGCATTGCATGTACTATGGGTGGTCTCTGGATCAAACTGTTTGTTGTGCTGCACTGGAAAAAATAATAAACTTTATTCGTATAGCATCTTACAACGGAACAAGGAAAGCAACATGGAAGTCGACAAAAAATGAAAGTGTTGCAAAAGGAACAGGAAATCAGTAATCTCTGGGGTTTTTTTAAATATTGTGCGGGTTTACTACCATTCATATACAATATAACATATACATATGCAAAGAAAGAAAGTTAATTAATAAAGAATTAGCTCCTGCCTGTCTGGTAAGCTCAAAAGTTCATAGGGCAAGACCCTTTTAATAGAGAGCAGCAAGCAGTCGTATCTCACCTACCCTATCGTCTGGACTCCCAAGCCCACTGTCCTGGATCCCAAATTAGCCTTTCCATCTATCTTAACTGATGGAGGTGACCTATCCTGCTGTCCTGTCAATGGGCTCCATCACGGTAGTTGATTTATTCACTGTTTTTCTTGGATCTATTCTGGATGGCCCCTGGCCCCTGCCTGCTTGTCGGGGAGCCCCTTCCCGGCCCATCTCCACCCCGAAGTCACATAGCGGGCCTCTGCCCAGGGCTTCTCACATTCCCACCTCGCCCAGTAAAGCAACAGGCTCCGTTTACGCTGCTCCGGTTTCAGCCCCCACCAGTTGCTGCGTCGGTACATTTTTATGGATAGTGCGTAGCGTATAATGGTGACTTGTTAAGTTCAATCGGGATTAAGCTTAGCAACCTGAGTTTATATGTCCAGTAAGGCACCCGTCGAGAGCCCACTGAGGAATGCAAGCAGTTAAACAGATATCTGAAAGACATCCGCCATGGGTATCAACTAGATTTGTTCTAATAGGACAAACATTGCAAATGGACTAGAAACCTTTTAGTCTTTCCCAAACTAGGAGATGGGGAAACAATCAAACTGTTGAACGGAGAGTCTCATCACCATTATCAAACCTCTGAATGAATGATTTGACTTGAGCAGGGCCAACAAATGTCAAGTTCCACCTGGGAACATGTGGGAATATATTATCACGCAGTTCTCAACATGCACATTGGAGCAGAACAATGTCAGACCACTACTACATAATACAATTCACAAGTTGTTACCCCAGTTGACTGTCCTCCAGTATCCATCTCACAAATCATGTTATGGAAGAACTAGTTGGAAAAGCTGAAACCTTTTTCATCATGGACGACGTGTTTATTTCAATAATCTCAGTATACTGGTAAACCTCAGTTATGAACTCTCAACAACGTTGAAATATTAGCTGTGTGCGTGTCAGTTTCTGTGCACGTTTGCAGACTTTTTTTTGTGTTTTTTTTTTGCAAATGGCATGTTTTCATTATGATTTACCAGACACCTGTTTGGTTGCTCCTCAGGAAGTATGTATGTTCGTGGAAAAGGAGGGAGGGACTAAGAGAGACTACCTGATGTACTACCTGAAGCAAGCTGCAGGATGCTGTTTTTTTATGGTACCAATGACTGAGTGGGCCACACCACCCCTGGACCATTACATGTTAATTCACACTTGCTTTAGAAGCAAACTCATTAAGGGGCGTCCGGTAGTTTGAAGCCACCTATTAAAGTTATTTGACAGTGTAAGTAGCCCAGGTGCAAATGTGCAGAGTCTACTTAAGACTGAAGCCCAGTAGCACAGAAAGAGCTCCATCTCCAGCTAACTGTCCAACGCAGAGATTTTCTCGGCACCGGATACACGGCAAGACCGGTGTATCAATTCCCTCCCCAGGCCACCCTCCCACCGCGGCTGTGGAACCCCCGCCGATGGACATGTTAGCGGGCACACGTGGCCCCGTGCCCAGAGCAGCGAGCCCTGGCCCGGCCCCGCCGAGCTGCTAAGCCTCATTTCATTAGCTGGCAGAGGAATGAAGCCACCTGTCTGGCGTTCAGGTAACACAAATCCCTGGGGGTGCCAGGGGCGGCCTGGCGCTTGGGTCTGTGAGGAGCCGCGGAGGATGGCCACCACCTCGCTTCCCCACTTAACCATCCTGGTTGGGGGTTAGCGTGGTCCAGTTGAGGTCATCATACCCTGGCATTGCGTAACCCGGTCGGTCAGGCCTGGCAGGTGTCCTGGCGTTGCGGATAGTGCCAGCAGGTGTGTCTAATGGGAGATGGAGACAAGTTGGGGTCAGTTACTTATCACTAGGGTTTGTGAATCGTGTTGAAGATTATTATTAGGATGAGCAGGTTTCCTGTTTCCTTTCTTTGGAATAGTTGTATTTTTATGGATATTTACAAAAACATTGAAAACATCAAAAATTGAATTGAATTGTTTAATAAGCGGAACGCCCGGTCACTGGCTGAAAGCAACAGATTGAAGTAAAAGATGACTGATCTGCATGCAGTCACGGCAAAACCATAAACATGGTCATTGCTCAAAACCCTGTCAGTCATCGTATAGATGTCCAACACCTCCACGCACAAAATGTGATACCTTCCTGGCCGAGTGGACAAGGCAGAACCCCAAAGCCGACGTATTGGCGATGTGCACTCGGACCAGCCCTGCGATTGGCGATGTTTTTTTTGTTTTTGTTTTATTTTTTTATTCCTGTATCACTCGTGCCTAGTAACCCTGCCTCATAGCATTTCAAACACCAAAATACAACAAGCAACTGGAGCCGGGGCCACAGCATACCAGACGCCATGTTGTGAGTGACGGCCTCTTATGGGACCCTCTGTCTGTCTGTTTGGCCTGGATATTTGCCGGGCCTTTCTTGGCCCGTGGTTCAGAGACCGGTACTGCAGTCCAACTGACTGTTGGCTCTTGAAGATGGTTGAACCATAATGGATTCATCTTGGGTGTTAAAGCCACAGTCCAGGCAGTGTGATGGCAGCATTCCTCATGTTATTGTCATGGTATTTATTAAGTCATGCATTACTGACCATGCTCTGCCCATAATCATGTAGAACATGTTAATTTACCTTGTGGGCGAAGTTGTCTTTTTCTGGTCTTTGTCCTTTTTGACTAGCTATAGGCTAATTAGCACATTATCTCCTGTCTCTGCTGGTGGTAGCTTAATTAATTAAATATGATTTAACAAGGACAGTTGGTCAGTTAGATCCGTTGCATTTGAAACGTGGGTAGAGAGCGCTCTGTGTGACTGTCAGGGAGGACATTGTTGAGGACATCGGTTAGGAAGGCAGAACACATAGATCTCTTTGACACCAGATTTGAGAAACCACAATATTCTTTTGCATAATTAGATTCCATGTACCTCTCCAAAGAGCCAATTAATCCAGCAGACTATTGAGCTTTACTCCTAATATTGCGTTTAAGTTAGGTTTGTTACCTCATGCTAATTTTCTTGATTTTGTACAGTCTAGGTCTGAGTTTTTCTTCACACTAGACAGACCAATTCCCAGTCTACTGCCAATGCCCTGCTAGCTCCAGTTGAATTGTAAGCTGAGACACTGAGCAGACTGAAACAATTCTTCAATTTTATAATCTTAACGCATTCATATTTTACCTGTGGCGGAAAACAAACCACTTCTGCAAAAAGTGATATCGATATAGAAACCTCAACCGACATCCATCATGCAGCACGGAGACCAACAGCGAACGTAGAAAAGGTTTTATTTACAAAACTCAATTGTGTCGTGTTTGAGTCAGACTAGCCAATGGGCCTGGGCAGGTTAACTATTTTAATACGCTTCCTTGTTCATGAGTCAGACACGAGGCTTAATTGTTTTGGCCTTT
>OMKK01066932.1:0-10317 GCA_900302305.1 Polymixia japonica
TGTGTGTGTGTGTGTGTGTGTGTGTGTGTGTGTGTGTGTGTGTGTGTGCGCATAGGTGTGTTAGCTCGCCTGCATGCATTCCGATGTGGAATTGAAGTAAAGCTTACCAATCCCATTGTTAGTATCCTAAAGTGAACAGTCCTGGCATTTCGCTCCAACCCAGGAGACCCATCTTAGTGTGTGTGTGTGTGTGTGTGTGTATTTCAGCTCAGTTTGGCCCAGTATTAAGCTGTCTAGCCAAGCGGAGAAGAACATTTTGTGCCTGAGATCCATTGCGCACCGCCACCATATGGAAAACGCTTCTCCCAATATGCACCTATTCTTCAAAGTATAATGAAAGAGACACACTGGACATGCTTCAGATGATAGCGCCATGGCAACGTGACAAGGAATATGTATGTGTATAGGAAACATATGCTACTATACTTGTCTTCAAAACTGTATTTTCTTTTATGGTGACGTTTTTATCCGATTTCGTAGCCTTTAACCGGCTTCTTATGCGCCATGTTACGACCACATTTCGTTTGTTACGCTACTACCTTTATGGATGAAGATTTGACGCAAATTGTCGCTGTCACGTGAAAACCTCTTACCTCCAATGTTGGCGATGTTCACGTTGTAAGTGAAATTGGAAGTTTGCATAGTTAACCCCCCCGAGGGCAGTGAAACCCATTCAAAAGCCATTGCGTAATTTCAAAAGATAACAGGTGTCAATGTGTCAAACTAGATTCTCTGTCTGTGTTCTCTGAGGATTTTGTTACATTGTAACTTGTGTGTCACAACTTCTTTGTTACATGGCTTCTCTCTTCCTCTCTTTCTCTCCCTCCTTTTTGTTTATTCGCCCACCAATCCCTCTTTTTTTTTTTTTTTACTTTTGTCTGTCTGCCTGTTAATTTTGTCTCTCTCTTCCTCTCTCTGCCATTCTCTCTCTCTCTCTCTCTCTCTGCCAAGCACATAGGTCTGGAACATGGTTGGAGTGAGCCATTGCATAACAGTTTACCATCTGAGGCCTCATGTCAAATCAGCACATGGGACACAGACCAACTTGCCTCTGACCTTCAGATGTGTGTACAGTATCTGTATCTCCCTGCTTGCCTTACATTGACTCACAGTATGAAGAGTACACACAACTGTCGCATGAGTTTACCTGAGTTCACGGTTAACAGTGTAAATAAATAAGGACAAAGTACGAACCGCTAGCACCCGAGACAGTATCAACCTTTAATGGAAGGTAGTCCAACAGTCCATGTAAACCGGTCCTATGTTATTGATAGGAACATTTAACCCCGCTACAACGCTGTCTAGAAAAGGCACCGCTGGGATTCGAACCCAGGATCTCCTGTTTACTAGACAGGCGCTTTAACCAACTAAGCCACGGCGCCACAGGTGTATATTAGTGGTATGTATAAGATAGTGACATCTACTGTGGTTGTTGACACTGTATAGTATGTCAACAGTGATTACTTATTTTAATTAAAAAGATCTGACAATTTACCAATGTTCAATCACACAATCACCAGCTCAATCTGATTTCTTGCATGTGACAAAGTCACTTAAATGGTTCCAAAAAGATTAATGTCAAATATCAAATATCATTGGTCTGAACCACCAGGACTGAAATACACATGATACAACCACACCCCCTATAGATATGCATACTTCGTTTGAGGTACTTGAATCAGTCTGTCTCTTTACTAGACTTTAACAGTCTTTAACAGTCTAGCATATGTTCTTGCTAGCATACGTTCTTGCTAGCATATGTTCTTGCTAGCATACGTTCTTGCTAGCATATGTTCTTGCTAGCATATGTTGTCTTCCCCTTCCTTGCTAGCATTACAAAGTATAATTCTTATCTTCTTACTAACAAAAAAATACAGGATAGACGTCTAAATGATGTTCACTCTTGGACTCATTTGAACAAAATTGAACAAAAACAAAAAGGCGACAAGGGTTCAGTTGTGTTATTGCAAACATTTCTTTGCCCCTTCATGTGTATCTATCTAACCACTAAACTAGTGGTTCTAGTGTTTTCAATCAACGCTGCAGAAGAAGAATGTTAAAGATTATAGGAGATTGCGTCAATAAGATCTGTGGAAATGAAAACTATGATCGTCCTTCATTCAGGCTAAATAAAGTCAGTTAATCTTCCTGGCCAGTAGCTGTTTTTGTTCTACTATCTCGTCTTACATGATCATTCTGGGTTTAATGTGCCATTTCAGAGCAGTCAGTGATCAGGTGCAGGTATGCCCAATCATTTTGTGTTTGATGTGAATGTAATCTACAACTTTGAAAAAGACTGAAAAACCGCTTCCTTCAACAGAAAGGGACCCTGAACGCTAGACCTGAGGAGAGCGGCTCTGATCCAGATGTGTTGAATTAAATCCTCCTGTTGCATCCAAGAATGCCTCTAAAACCATGCTGGCTCATAAATCAACAAGCTTCAGTTCCCTAACAGACACCCTATGGACAGACGGTCCACGCTTTTACGGCTAGCTGCTACTTCTCTGCCTATACACAATGACTCAGCAAACACGTTTCAGAGTCAGAAAACAAACACATTCTCAAAGAAGCTGTGAAGAGAGGGAAGGAGGGGAGGAGATGTATAGACGGAGGGAGAGGAGAACAGAGAACAGGAGTATAATTTCCATGAGGTCTTGACATATGGTACGAATCTCATGCTGGCATTCCTCACATTTTCCAACTTCGTGCTTTTTTTTGTGCAACTTTACAAGAAAAGATGTATGATTTAATAATTTTTAGCAACATTGGTAAATCAAACAAGCATGAAAACAATAGCTTTGAACTCGCTATTTTACAAAAAAAAAAAAAGGCTATTGAAATAAGAGTATACCACTGAATAGATGGGTTATATGATGCTGGTTTCAGAACCGATCCCTGCAACTCTATTCCCAAGAAACTTGTGAAGATCTAATGTGAGCTGACTGACACGAGGCTAAGACTGCAATGTGTTAAAAACCAGGGCGAGGTTGTATCTTTGATTAGCATCACAACAATAAACCGATGCTGTTCCTGCTGGAAAAGACAGTCGTGAAGTTGAATAGAAATGCATGTTGTTTTCCTTGATAGACCGATATGCAGTCAGACGAGCGCGCTCTTAATCCATTACCTGCGTATCAGAGTGTAGCCGCTAGATGAAGATAGACAGCGGAGATAAATTTGGGATTTGTATTTTTATGACTTTCACATCAAGGTGTCAGATGTAGATAAGATATATTGCACATTGCCCAACATGTTACACCATTAGGATGTATGTCCAAGATTATACCTACTGACCTGACCTGTGTGTTCATACATCCTGCTCGGGCGCTAGGTCCATTAACGTAGCCTCCTGTTCATAAACGAATGCAGAGTTTACAAACGCATTTCTTAATGCTTGTCCGAGACTATTGACTTTCCTCTCCCACTGCGCAGAGGTGATACAATAACGTTACAAGAAAACCTCGGGAAAAGCTAATATCATAATTATCGATGACGGCAAGATGAAGAAGTTGCAGTCAGAATTGAAGGCATGGCGAGGGGGAATGGCAGGTTAATAAGGGGATGCGTTTAGGTCGTTTTGCTAACGAGGAGTACTCCATCCCCTCTCATCCCCTCTCACATTGCCTACTGGGTAACAGTTTCCCATCAATATTGTTGCTGTCAATGAAAAGTGATGGTGCATTCCAATTCTACAAATTAAATGACACTCCAATTGAGTTACAGGATTATGATACATTGAGAGACAACGCTACACATTGCATTGAGTATTTTGTTGCCACCCTCTTAAAAATTGTGTGTTCAAATAAGACAGGATGTCTTATAAGCTACTATGTGCGCTGCAGTATCCATGCGACAAGCTACAGTTCAAAACAAGCTGGTCTTTTCCGTTCCCCTGCAGCACCTCTCCATTGGTCCTCTCCCCTGTCCATCAAAAACCTGACAGGCTACAGGTAAACAGATTCGTGGGAGGAGTTTAGAGTCTGGCCGGTGATGTAAACATGGTTTAGAACCCTCGCATTTGTTATTTTAACTTAACATTTTGCACATAGCAGCTTTAACTAAATACCTGTGTTGAAAAATGTTTATCGCAACACATCTTTAATGCATGTTTTGTCCGTTTTTAACGCATCTGTGTATGAACAGAATATATTGATCATTTTATTCAACATATAGGGAAATGTCAGCATGAGAAGAGAACTTGTAATAACAATATTAATGCAAAACAAAACAACAACTTAGTTTTCTTTTGGATTTTATTTGTAAATGCATTATGTAGAACAAAGAAAACAAAAAATATAACATTTTTGGCAACTCTTTCTTTGCAAGGAGTTTGCATAGCATATGTATAACAGAATCCTTACATGTTTTATAATACATTATGTTGTATTGCAATTTGTACCAGTCTGAAAGGCTTTTACTTATGTATTCTGTGTCATCATGTCAAGTAGAAATTACATAAATGTGCATGTGTGGATGTTTTATAAATGCTAATTCATGAATGTGTCATGAAACATGACACATGAAGCCTTCAGATAATTTGCTGTATAAACCCCTTACAAAAAACATAAGTTACCGCATTTTTACAATATATACCGAATTATCATGTTATGTACACTTTCTTTACATATTTGTAGAAATTTTTCACAATCACAGAAATCACTAGAAGAATATCTCTTCTCCTTTCAGATGCATATACAGTATTTACATACATTCACGGGTTTAGATATAACACCCATTCATAAAAGCTTTTTCCTAATCGTATGGCAGGAATGGCTTAAGCATGTGTATAGATAACACACTTCCTCCATACACCCTACCGCTCTGGTGCTGTGTACCTCAAACACCAAAAGGGTTTATCAATCAATAGAAGGCAATACAATGTGGGTTCAGGAAGTTTGTTCCATCCCTTAACCCAAACATCAACATTCCCTTGTTCAAGCCAGTTTATTAATGTATGCTGCCAACCAATCCTTCGCTTCCACTGGACGTCACAGAACCCGCCTCCTTGCTTGCTGCAGCAGCCCTGTGTGTCCCTCCTGTCAATCATTTGGTTTAATTCAACTGACATACAAAATGGCACAGGTGAAAGCAATCTGTAAGTATACCTGTAATGTTACACGAAAGCAAAGCTTAACACTCACTGTATCACCTACAGTATGAATAGAAGGCAATTAAATGTTATTTTCTGGCAGGCGATAGCTTGTTAGGGACCAATGATGGGCAGTCTTTTTTTTGGAAGCCTGAAACTATATATTATAAGCCAAAATTATATATTTACAAGTACCAGTGTAGCTTTGATTGATTCTTCCTTTGAAAAGAGACAGATTTATCCTGTAACAGGCCATTTCCCATCTGAAGTGATTGAGGGAAACAGATGGAGAGAAGACGATGGTCCAATTTATGCTTTAGCACCATACATTTCCAGTTCAGGGCAGAGAAATACAGCATGGCAGTTAAGGTTGCAATGTTCTTTTACACCTCAGATATAAAACTCTTCCATACAATTTTCATCTACATTGAAATTGGTTAATAGGCCGAGCTGGGTGGCAGTTAAAGGAACTTGGCTGTGATATGGCACATTCTGCTGCTTGTGGGGTTCAAACAAATTGATGAACACTTGTCACCAATCTTTCTTATACTCCCTAAACTTGCATTTGAAATATATAAATTCTTAATATTTTACCAGTTTTTTTTTTTAACTGTGGTGACAACTAAATATGCCCAAATAACATGGCTAACATTACAACACACCAACAAAACCACAAAATAACTGTTGAGATTAGGTGCACTGTCAAATGAAAACAGAAAAAAATATAAGCGGTTGGGTGACTTTCCCTCCTCAAGCTCACCGAAAATATGTCTTCTAATTATTTTCTTACAGTTTTTGTTTGAAATATTTATTACCTTCATCATTTGTATTATTGAATCAAGCTGCAAATTTCGCCCTGATTTGTTTTGAAACAAAAAGTCGAGGCAAAAATGAAAAAAACATTCTAATAAATAGTCTTCAGGCCAGATGACGCAAAAAAGGAGACATTTCTGAATAATGTCTCAACCAGGACGTTATACAATTATAAAAATAACAGCGAAAATTATTAAATACTGATTAAAAGGCCAGCTCTTTTGACATACAGTATAAACTCACTTCAAGACATTATTTGTGCGTGATTCTGTGTGAGACACCGCGGATTGTAGTTATACTGTTTAGTTGTTGAAAGGTCAACAGTATAGATTTCCCAAAAATACTCTATCGAGCCAAGTCCAGAATTACATACCAATAGTCTTCACATTAGTCTGTCATCCAAAATGAGACTGTATCTGTGTACAAGGTTAACAGGGTAATTCTGGAGCAAAATACAGCAAGAGATTAAGGTGTAGGACAAAATATCATATCAGGCGCGATTCTATTTTGACATTTTTGGTCGTGGAGTCCCATAGCTTAACCATTATCTGGGACACCGTCCAAAGACTTACATGCACCGGTTGCTGGTTACATAATGACATGATCCTTGTGGTGATTCAACATGAACTTGAGCTTAGAAAGTTACTTTGTTTTTCTGTTTTTGGTACGACAGAGTAATAGTAATGCGACTCCCTTGGCAACGAGGAGACCTTGTCAAAGCTTAAGGAATGTTGAAGTGTCACTTACTCTGCCATTCATCAAGAAAGACGTCTGTCACTAACATCAGCGAGGCTCCAATAGTTACAAATGCTTCCTAGCATAATGTTCAAATAAGCTAACTGTCGCCAGGCAGCAAATAAAAGTCAACCCATCAAGCAGTGCTTTCACTAATTTTGCTTTCAAACAAAATTTAGATCAAGGAAGAAGAAACGAAAACAAACTAAAAACATTGGGGGCTTGAAATAATTCCATACCCCTCAATATTGCAACTTTTATATAAACAAGGCTTTTGACTCATATAGGCAGGTACACCAACAATACCTCAAAGTGTAAAAATACTTTGAATAGCAAATCGTTCTTTAGAGCTTCAGATTTTAGCTAAAACACTTGAATGAGACAAAAATATAGTTGTAATATACAAGAAGCTTATTACACCTGTGAGGATGCCGTGTCAAGTAACAGTTTTCTGCTTAGCTCGGGCTTCAGTCTCTGAGTGTTTTCCTCGCCACCCAATAAATTATCACAGTACCATGAATGTACGTCACACACACACATTTGACCATAAACACCGAAAAAACATACGCAAACAAAAAGCCAAGCACAGTCTCTCCCTTAAAAGGTGCTTGGACTTTCATTCCCTCTCTGTCTCTCTCTCTCTCTCTCTCTCACACACACACACGCGCGCGCGGCCCTCCCCCCCAGCCTGTCAGTGGGGTCAGTTTGCAGAGCGTCCTGTCCTGCTGCTTCGTGGAAAGCGATGGACTTTGAGGTGTTTCGACAGGTGATCGCTGCGGGCAAACTTCTTCTCGCAGACGATGCACTGGTACGGTTTCACTCCGGAATGGGAGCGACGGTGCCTGGACAGCTCATCCGACCGGGAAAACCTGCCGGAATAACAATGAGAAAGACATCGATGTGACTTTTTTTTTTTGGTTTTGTTTAGTTTGTTTTTTTGGCACACGACTGTCGTCTAATGAAGATTTAGCCTTGATTCACACATTATAACGTGTGACGTGTACGAAAACATCACGTTCACATTTAACAGGGAATGAACACATGTGGCCACACCCCTTTCCTCAAGGTTCCTTCCTTCCTTCCTTCCTTCCTTCCTTCCATCCATCCTTCCTTCCTTCCATCAGTGTTCCTCGTTACATTCATAACATAGCACACTTCACGGGCCATCTATTCGCTGCGCTTTCCAATATACATTAAGCGGCGAGTAAGTCTTGTAGTGATGAGTGTGTTCAGAAAGAAAGGTGTAAAACTAAGAAGGCAGTGATGCTCGAAGGTGCCGAGCCACAACATAATAAGCACATCAAGGCTGTTTTATATGAGTGTAGTCTGAGGTCTGTATCGCTCTGCTTTCTCCTCTGCGAAGTTAAAAAGCTTGTTCCATATTTAGCTCAACACATGTGCGCTGTAAATCCAAGCACACTCTATTCCTGGGGCTAGGTCTGACTCGCTCGTGTTGGTCAGATAGTCAGACAGGAAAGGGTTAAGGGGATGTTGAAGTAGTGTGGGCCTGAGTGTGTGTGTGTGTGTATATCTCTTATGTGTCAGTAAGACTGTTAAGATCAGTTTAATCTGTAACACAGGTTGGTTTCCAGGCACACTCCCAGTAGCAGCAGGCCCGCTTCCCTTGAAGGTGATAATTCAGAGATTTAAAGACGTCGCTCACAGTTATTTCAAAAGCGTAGCCACCTTCAACATGAATTTCACAATGGGCCTATTCATCAGCTTAATAGCCTAGCAATAAATGTGTAATAGAGAGTGTAATGGAAAGATAAGTGTCTGGGGTAATAAGGTTCATGGAAGTTGAACAGACAGGAGCAACACAACACGTGGATCTGAGGCCTTATTTGGCTGATTTGGTACCGAGGTCATATTTAGGGTTCTTGGCCTGAGGTTAGAAGCTAACTAATAATATGGAGGGTGACTATTTCAATTCCTGAGACTAGCCGTTGGTATTTGCAACAGTTTAGGTGACAGTCTCATCAAACTTATAATAAGTAAATGAACAGACAGCCAAAGAATAAGTCATGACTTG
The DNA here is from genome assembly GCA_900302305.1 of Polymixia japonica. Lineage (NCBI taxonomy): Eukaryota > Metazoa > Chordata > Actinopteri > Polymixiiformes > Polymixiidae > Polymixia > Polymixia japonica. Next base: position 8,670 of record OMKK01066932.1, read on the forward strand.
TGTATCATCGTTAAAGGACAACACAGGCCATTTTCAACCTGGGCCTCATTTCCCTATCGTTACCGACATCTGACCAAAATTTCATTTCTGATTGTCCCAAAAGACTGTATTAGAGACTAGCAATCCAAGCCAACTCTAATGAAGCAATTGAAGAATTAATTTTTTTAATTATCATTGCATGTAGTGTGGAAATACACAAGTGCAACACACAACTTAACTTTAAGTGCTAAAAACTAGAAAATAAATGAGGTGGTATTTTTTAAGTGCCCTTAAAGTCCCCATGAAACGGCTGGCAGAGTGCTATTTGATTCCGCATATTTGCATGTTTCCTGTAAAAACAGGAAGCTAGGGAGGGACTTGTCGTGGATATTGATTGGCGTTTACAGTAGCCAATGGCACTGAAGACTAATGCTACGACAACGCGTTGCGTTAGCTTAGCGCTTGACTGAACGCTATGGTCGGTAACCCGAGAAAGCATTTCGTTGGACAAAAAATTAGTATATGTCCGCGAGTGCAGGATGAGTCATCAAACTTTTTAATCGTTTTCCAGGAAATGACAAACTCTAAGATACCATTAAATTACTTTTTTGTCATTGTTGGGCCAGATACTGGTGTACAGGATGACGATCAACACAAGACATATGTGATTAAAAAAACATAAACTATTTTGATTTCATGGGGTCTTTAAGCTATGCACTTTACATCTTCAGGGGTGCTGTAGTGCTATATGACTGCTGAGTGAACATGTTTATAAAGGGCATGAATTTGTACAATTCAACTTAAATCCTCTGATTTTACCAAGTACTGTCCCCAGGTTCATGTTAGTTACCAAATAGGTACACCGCACAAAAGAAGCCCTTCATCAGAGTTGTGAGCATCATGCAATGTTGATACATATATTGCCATGGATACATGAATCCTGACTTTGTACCCAGGTATCTGTTCAATGTACTGTGCAGACCTAATGATCTTAAATGTCCCAATGTCTTCCAGCTGACTACACAACTGCTGCAATCACGCTCATGCCCTTGCGAGGAATTGTTTGGTAAGTCTTACGAAACTAAAATAGATGCAGTAGAGTAGAGGGACTTCCACAAAGGCTACGAATGTATTTGCTAAGCTGAACTATTCTCTAGAACATATTGCCATTATTAGTATTTTGACACAAGGAGTGAGTGAGTGATTCTGGGATGCTTGCAGTAATATTTTCAGAGAGAATCGACATCCCTGCCAAGACAACTAACATGAAGGAAAGCTGGCTATTAGACGGCCACTGTGTTGCTGTCAACAGCATTAATAATGGCAGAAAGGTTTGGCATTGTATTGACCTATTTGACATGTGACATACTCATTCTAGAGGTTTAATGAGGCCTCTTAATCTAGAAAACCAAGAGGCATGTTATTATTACTGATACCACATTCATCTGTACTGTACATTATGTGACAGCACTTATGATCTGCACTGTACTGCACTCTGTGACACACACACACACACACACACACACACACACACACACACACACACACACACACACACACGGTCTGTACCTCTGGCCTCTGGGTTTTGCATGTGATTTTACTGCTCTCCATCTGGAGGTTAAAAATGCGTGACTGGGAACCTTTAGCTTCGCATGGTTTTGGAAACGTA
>OMKK01066935.1:2500-11629 GCA_900302305.1 Polymixia japonica
TATGTTTGCAAAGTACCTTCTCAGATCAATGTTCCAATATCACCCCATCTGAATACCCTACATACCTGTCTACACCCACCTACACAAAAGGCACATAAACGTGTTGTTGTAAAGAGCTCCACTGTCTTGCAGCAGCCGTTCAAGGTAAGAATTAAGTGGTTAAACTAGCATTATTATTTTCTAAAGTGATTACAGATTCCTGTACTAAATGCCTCAAATGAATCAGAGGGGTGTACTACAAAGCGAGATTAAGGAGTTAGCAAGCTAACTTTAGACTAAACCCTAGGTTTTCCGTATCACGATGGTGGCTTGTTTTTAAAAGAGGTGTATCACCATGGTAACTTACACTGAACACCTAACCTGCTCAAAGCAGTTTTTGCTCAGGCTTTATGATTGAAACACATTAAGCGCTGCTTATTGACCAATTAACTCCATTGCAGATTAGATGGGCATAAATTATAACTTAAAACACTTACTAACTGTGGTATAGGCTACTTACCGTTCATTGTTATTGAATGTTACTTAAAAAAAGATGTAAAGACTGTATATGTGTATATTCCTGGATATTTGTATTATGTCTTTCCAATAAAAAAAGGTGTGCAGATACTGAGAGGTTCTCTTAGTAGAGCAAGAGTTTAGCGAGTTAAGATTGCTTCGCAGTATACCCCTTAGGGCTAAAATGATGCGAACATAGCTTCCCACTGTTTTGTCCTCTTCTTATCGCTAGGGAAACTGTGAAGACTTACTCCAGTGCCATTGTTTTTGGCATTTTTAAAGCATGTTATTCAAATATATTGACGTGTGCAGAGCAAAACACAAACACAAACGCTCTGAGTGACCAAGTATTTGTTGTTAAACCCAGAGTGCAATGCAAGCCTAATCACTATGGCGACCTGGCAGGTTAAAAAAAATTCTCATACGTGTGTAATTTGTTGTAAAAACAACAAGCTTTTGTTAGTTTTGTACAGGGTATCTTCTTAGAGCATGATATTGCCCACAGTCAGGGAGCCCGTTATGATTCGTATCATATCTAGCCTTGCCACAGTGACTGGAAATTGCAAAAGCATTTCTTGATTTATTCACCTAGCGAAAGGCTTGTTAGTAAGTGCGCGCGTGTGTGCGTGTGTGTGTGTGTTTGTGTGTGTCCGAGGGGTATCAAGCCTTTGGCATTACAGCATGTGTATATGTGATTGCTGCATCAATCAGAGCTCAGCTGTGGACTGATTGTCTCTTATGTGCCTTTGGGCATGGCCTCGCTGGGGTTCTGTGTCCGTACATTGGTGTGTGTGTGTTCTATATTCAGTTCTATACATCAGCATTAATCTATAATTGTAGCTTAGGCTCATGCCTTAGCAATAGGAATATGATTAGTATGATTATCACTGGAGGCCACACCTGAAGTCACAACAAATCATACATGCATAGGAAAGCCTATCTAGCCAACTTGTCTGATTGCCATTCAAGGCCAGCCCTCAAGTCATCCTATTAGAGTGAGAGAAATGTATGTAACCGTTTTGATAAGGGAAAATAATAACATGAGCTACAAGGCCATCTTGGTAGCTCGGCGGGATAAGGCGCGTATGTACTCACAACGCCGGGCGGGGTTAAAAGCCAGCTCATGACCTTTGATGCATACCATCTCTCAATCTCTCTCTCCCTCCAATTCTCCTGTCTCTCTCCACTGTATGAAACCTAATATAGGAGAAATACTGTGGAATAAGTGGCGAGACATTTGGTTGGTAAAGTGATTATTAAAGTTTGGTTTGATAACTGATTAGACCTAAGAAACATACCAGGCTATTTTGATATGGAGAGAAAAAATACTGCAGAGTATTATGCCTGTGGAAACATGCTTTCTAACCTACATACATGTACAGGTAGAGTTTAAAACAAATGTAAAGTAGGAAGTGGGCGTACATGGGTAGAGGTCCTCATTCAGATGCAAAGAATCTTCCACTACGACCAACATGCGCTCCGATGTTCTTACGGCTCAACTCTGCCTGCACAACATCAACCTGTACACAGATAGGGTGTAGCTTGTGTGTAAAAAAAACCACTACATTCCCAGGACACAAATGTGAAAAAGTCACACAGCAAGTAGAGTAAAGAATATTATACGTTATATATGTTATGATATGATACCTACTGTATGTAGCATATGTTAAAGACAAAACTCAAACCTGCATAAAATCTGTCTGGCAAAGCTGTTTCAACAATAACTCTTTATCCGTGAATAATACACTGCTTTCTTTTGTGTGTGTTTATTGTTTGTTCACTACCATCACTGCAGTGCTCTTCTATGCAGTAAGAGAAAGAAGACACAAACAGCTTTAGAAATGTCAACCGATGTCAAGGTAGCCTTTAATAACTATCATTGTACATCAAGTACTGAGCTTGTTGGACAATGATGTCGTGCTCTCTCTCTCTCTCTCTGCTTCTCTCATAATGACATGAGTTGTGCCGTCAAGGCTTAGGGTTAGAATCCTGGGCCCCTCAATATTTTGATTGTGTTCCACAGCCTAAGAATATTGTGTCGGTTTTGGTGTATTGTGCATGTGTGTGTTCTCTAAGGACTTAGTTACATCCCTTGAGTTTCTTGATAGTGTGTGCGTGCGTGTGTGTGTGTGTGTGTGTGTGTGTATGTGTGTGTGTGCTCGCTTGTGTGTGCGTATGAGTGGGCTACAGAATGCCCTCCATTCCATTGCCTGTACGTTGAAGTGGTGCGATGATGGACTGTCAAGTACGCTGCTGTTGTATCTCAGGGACACAGTGAAGAACCCTGGGACAGGAAAACAACAGAAGAACCCTGGACTTACAGGTGAAACAGGACAAAACAAATTACAAAGGTGGAAGATCGATTTTTTTTCTATTAGTCCTTTCCTATATTCTTAATTGTATGCTTTTGGTATTTCTGCATAGAAATTTAAGATGGGAACATGGCAGATGTGGAAGATGAAATGGGTCCGTGTGTGTGTGTGTGACATGAGACAAAAGTCACAAGCCACATTCAAACCCACAATACGGCCAGTATGTGCATTAGTGGCCCGAGACAACAGCAGTGTCTCAAGGTCCACACACAAGAGAAGAAGAGGTGAAGGTAAGTGACGTATAGAGCGTTTGACAACACTACACCTGCATAATGCTTTTATGTGCCATTCAATGTGCCCTAATGCTTCCCTTACCAGTGAATAAGCTCGGTGGAGTAGCCCTGCCTGAGAGAGCTACCACCCAGCCCCAAAGAACTGAATTGGACGTGAAACACGGATGCACTAAGTGTTTGTCTTTTGTGTCAGGGGCACAGAGGACAAAAACGTAATCAACAACAGGGCAATGCGGCTACCATCAAACATACCGGCTCCGACCGACCCCTCCTGCTAGGTATGATGACAGCGAGTTGAGAGTGTATGGCCGTGTCAGGGGAAATGTCAGGAAGACAGTGTGAACCATATATATACTGTATATATATTGTGTGGATGTTTGCTACAGAGGGATATGATATATGAGCGGTCAGAGTGGCTTTAGAAATGAAGAGTAGCCACCTTGGGGCATGGCTACTCCCCGGCTCGTCCGGCTACATAAGGCTGAAAAGAGGGATACCGGGGTGGGAAAGCGCTGACACGACGCATTATATGTATATGCAAAAGGTCTCGGCGCGAGGAATGCAAAGCCTGCGCAATGCTAACTTCCTATAGGGAGGACAAGAGTGTGAGCAGAGAGAAGAACAGTCGACACAAATTGTAAGGCACCCTAAGGCTATTATGGATACCCGCTAGTTCGGACGCAGTACAAGGTGGAGAGAACATTGGGTCGGAAAGCGCTGACAGTACACATTGCATGTGTAAAAGGTCACCAACTAAAGGAAGCATGAAGCCTACAGAATGTAATTCCCTATAGGGAGACAGAGTGTGAGCATATAGAGTAATATGCATGCTGAAGGATTGCCAGCCAAAAGGCATTGTGGCTATTCTGGCCAGTTCAGCAAGAAAAGACAATGATAGCCTAAGACTGCATAGAGATCCTACAAGGCAGCTACTTCCCCCTACCCTTATAGAATAGCTTGGATCACACAGCACAGGGGAGCTTCCAAACCACTGAACGGGATTCTTATTGACTTTGTGCACCATAAGATAAAGGCCGTCAGACAGGTGGGTATTTCCTATTTCCACATCTGTTTTAGCCCAGAAGTGCATCTCAGTGGTATTGTGTTTTCCTGAAAAGATCTATGCCTTTGTGACCACAAGTAGAGATCAATGCAACACAGTGTTTCAAGGAGCCAGTCTACAAAACCCTGCTTAGCTCTAACTACTAATTATACAACATTGACAATATATTCTTATATTAACCTGTTTGCTGTTTTATGAATGAAACTCTCTCATCAAATGTATTTAAACAATTAATGTATGCTTTTTCTAACTAGCTTTGTTTGCTAGCATGTCATTTATATTAGCAGAGAACCATAACATGTCTTATTTCGTGTGGTTGTGCTTTTCACTCAATTCATTAGCAGCTAATGCTCTTACACTGACACATTAACATGAAGCATCAACTCATTTCCAAATGATGAAGTAAAGCTCATAATACATTCTTTTTATTTACACTGGTGTTATTTGAGCAAGATCATAGATACAATCTACAACAGCATGTGGATTTTATCACTGAAATATGGACCAATCAAGGCAAATATGGAACAAGTGTGGAATTTAATATTCACTTAAAATATATTAACAATCAATATGAAAAATTAGAACTTTCAACTGTAAAAGCAGCAAAAATAACAATGAAGGTACTGTTAAGATAAGTACTTTTATAGTTCTTCATAGGACAGGGCAGTATGGCTGAAAAAAATCATAATATCTTTGGAGCCAATGGCAATATTCGATACAAGACAATATTTTAATATTTTTTCTACACTACATAATCCACATAATGTCTTGCGTACATTTTTAGAACAACAGACCAGATGTATTACAAGAGGGTGGAGTTGTGACATGCAGGGAACTGGAGCAAAGGAGACAAAGGGAGAGGATGTTTAGTGTAGATTTTTAAAAGCAACAGTGTTGCAAAATTATATTAAAGAAACACATAGGCTAAATTATCTCCATATTTCAATATTCACATTTTCATATTATCATTGAAATATATTGTGTTATATCGGAACACTAAATATATTGCCCGGCCCTGGTTCTTCATAGTGGCATCATCTGCCCCAAGGGGCAGGGCAAAGTAATGAAATCTTCCTCCCAGTGGCTAATGGTCAATGGATGTGGTACCGTTAAACCATGTCATCACTGCAGCATAGATCCTGAACGCTCACATTTCTAAATATAATATTAGAATATTTAAACTAGTTTATAACATAATTTATTACTAGTTACCAAAACAATATTGAGCAACTTTTCACACTAATGATAGCCAGCCAGTGTATAGTCAGAGGAAAAGCAGAAGAAGCAGGACAGGCGGCGGGGCTGCATAAGGTAAATAGTCTCAATAGTTTGTGTCACATGGTGGATGATTTTAAGGCATATCCTACATGATGTCAGGAGTGGTTGTTACTTCTCCCCAAGCTATAGCTAGCCTAACTCTAAAAGTGAAACACACACTATTGTGAAACATCAGTAAATCACAACATTTAAGATGTAATCCACTAACTGGATCCTATGATAATATGCATTTTGTGGTTTCAATTCCATTACAGTAGATGTTCAAATAAGTTTGTAATATTCAGTCCAAATGTCACACTCATAACGCTGGGATTGCCCATTCTACAATCGATTACAGCACCTAATGAGTTTCAACCTCAGTGCATTTGGGATCCTTGCGTAGAATTCAGCACAGAGTTTGCTGCACCGTACACAGACTACTAAATGCATTGTGTGATCCTGTTGTAAGCAGTGTGTGAGCAAGGTGGAGTCTATAGTGTGAATCTGTTTAAGTGTCATGTGTTCATGTGAGAGCTATAGAATATAAGTGGACAGACAATGGATAGCAGAGATGAATGAAGTATGGCTGTTTTGTGGCCTCAGGCTCTGAGAGAGCTGACAGACCCTGACACAAACCCTGATGTATGCATGCTTATTAGCCAATGTATGGTCAGTGTGTAGACTATAGTATGATGTGTAGACTATAGTATGATGTGTAGACTATAGCATGAAGCTGTTCATTCGTCAGAGAGGCAGCGAATGTGACTGGACAGAGGGACAGGAGAAATGTATGCATTCTGGCTCCTATTGGACTAATCCAGACAGATAGAAAGACAGGGAGAGACTACAAGGGTCATGACGAGTTGACATGTACACACACATGCTGCCCAGGCAGAATCTAACTTCATCAACTTCAGCTTCAAACACACTGATTCGACACTCATACTTTAATAGCTTTTCCTTTGCTTTGGCTCGTCCCTTGCCCTTATGTTGTTCTTGTTACTTAATGTTGATTGTAGAAGGCCTCATTCAAGCTACTTCAGGTTCACATGCAAAGGTGAGATCTTTAGAGCAGCATCTAATTAGACGCAGCATCCCCGTTTTTACAACAAATTATGAGACGGATATCGAATAATCCTAAAAAAAAAAAAAAAAAAGCCCACATACAGTATATGCACAGACCCACTCACTCACACACACACACGCACACACGCATGCACGCACACGCAGGCACACACGTGCACACCAATACACACAACCATCCTTGAAAATACAAAAAAATAAACTATATCAGATTTTAGGGTAAAAGTGGTTAGAAAAATCTAATTAAGCATCACTATCTCCCTCATTCTTACCCTTCTTTAATTAACCAAAATCTCTAGTGAAACTGCAGATTTTAGGTAAAAAATGATGTCATTCTGCACCCTGTTTAATTTGTCCAAATCAGCCACTGCATCTTCACCAATCACCTGGGGTATAAAGGAACACCAGTTCCTGAGATAACCAATCAACTGCCGGATGGAAATTAACTGCATTATCTGCCTCTATCAGTTTTTTTTCTCCCTTTCCTTTCTGCTTGCCGTTCTTGTCTTTCAGAGCTGAAAGGCAGAGAGGGAAAATCATTTGAATATCTAAAAGGAAAAAAAGTCAAAATCCTTGTCAGTAAAACTCGAATTGGCTTTGGCAAGATCGGTCTTCAATGAGTGAATGGTTTAAAAAGGAGACAATATTAGCACTTGAATGGTGTTGATTGATTTATGGGGAGGCTTTTGAATTAGGATGGACTGACTCACAGACACAGACACACACACTGGCGCATATGCACACACATGCCCTAGCATAATTAGCATTAATCAAAGGGAGCAGGTAGTAATCAAAAAGTGCTTGAAGAGGCTAGCCTGCTAGTGCACAGCTGTGTTATTCAAGCTGACAGTAATCATCAGCAGAGTAACATGGCAGACAGACAGACAGACAGACGGACAGACAGACAAGTCAAGACAAGACAGATAGCACCGACACCAACCATCCACCCTGGTCTAGTTAAGCTAATAAGTAGCACATACTGTATCCCTGCATAGGCTCACAGCCAACTGAACCCCAAGCTTACCCTTCCACCTTCACCTAACCACTAGTGTGTAAGAGGTACGTCTGAAGCTATTATCAGGTGGGAGTAAAGTCGCAAAATAAACAAGAGTTTGTATTTCTTTAACCAATCCTAATCCATGACATCATTCAAAACAAGCGTGAGATGGTGTTTGTTTGCTGACACGCCCACGTGGGACACAGAGGACAATGGGCAAACAGCTTTTGGGCATGGCGAAGAGATGGCAGGGGGAAGAAAAAAAACAACTTTCCATTGAGTTGACTTTCCATTAACTGCCACTAGCTCCAGGGTGCGGATGCTTCTGGCCCTGGTGTGGCCACCTTCTCGCCATGCTTTTACTAGACCCATGTTTACACAATGGTTACACATGCAGTGTGTGTGTGTGTGCGTGTGTGCGTATGTGCGTATGTGTGTGTGTGTGTGCATCTGTGGCCTGTGTGTGTTTTTTTCCACATGCAGTTTGGAAATATGTAGAATGATCTTGTATTCCAGGCTAAGAGCTAAAGAGTGTGTGTTAGTGGTTCTGTGAGTGTGTGTGTGTGTGTCTGTGTGCGTGTGCTGTATGTGGGCAGAGGAGGGACAGGCACAGCTTGTTGGCACACTAAGCCTGCTCTGATTGTGGGCTAATAGCACAAATGCAAATGAGGGGCCGATCTAAATGGTTTTAACTTCATTTGAATATTCATAATGCCTCCCTGTGTGTGTCCGTGACTATGTGTGTGGCTGGATATGAATGTGTGTGTATGTGTATTTCTGTGTATTTGTTGGATTGATTTTGCATATAATAAACCCTTGATCTGCTGTCTAAACAGACCAGGGATATAGGGACCAGCATCCCGGGCTGTACACACACATACGTACATATGTGCATGTCTGTGAGACAGATGACACAGCTGACTTTGAATGAGATTCAAAGTGTGTGTGTGTGTGTGTGTGTGTGTGTGTGTGTGTGTGTGTGTGTGTGTGTGTAATTCCATATCTGTTGTTTAAATACAGTGAGTCAGAGCTTTCCAAATGGCAGGGAAATAAGAGACTGTCCTAGGCCAGAAGAGGAGGGTATGCATGTTTATGCGTGTGTGTGACCGTGTATGTCTGTAGAGTGTTTGTTATGTATATGTCTGTGCTGGTTTATGTGAGAAGGTGTAATTGTACACAATACTGAGAAAGTGATTGTTGTAGCGTGTGTGTGTGTGTGTGTGTGTGTGTGTGTGTGTGTGTGCGCGTGTGTTTAGGAGTACATCCAGAAGCTGATGCCTCCGTTGATCGCCAAGTGGAACGAGCTGAAGGACGAGGACAAGGACCTGTTCCCCCTGCTGGAGTGTCTGTCATCCGTGGCCACAGCGCTGCAGAGCGGCTTCCTGCCCTACTGCGAGCCTGTCTACCAGCGCTGCGTCACCCTGGTGCAGAAGACACTGGCCCAGGCCATGGTGAGCCATGCTCGCTCGCTCGCTCGCTCGCTCACTCACTCACTCACACTCACACACACACACTTGTGAAGGTTGTCAGTGCTTTGCGTTCTTCTTCCTCTTTTCTCTTTCTTTGTGCGATTGTCTTGCAGACTGCCCTGCTCCTCTCACATCCAGTCACAGTCCCTCTGGGCGTACA
>OMKK01066947.1:0-10567 GCA_900302305.1 Polymixia japonica
GGGGGGGGGGGGGCGTGTGGAGTCCTTGGTGTTGGTTGAAGAATACCTGCGTTGAACAAACTATTAGAAGAATGTTATAAAAGAGGAAGCTGGGTACTAGAGTTTCAAGAAGTGGCAAGGTGTGCCAAAGCTACAGTAAGTAGAGACAATGGATGAACTGGAAAAGTGAAACTGGCTTACCTGGAATTAATTTAAGAATATGGAGGAGTCTAGGTTTAGATTTCTTGTATGAGAAACCTTCACCAAACCATGCAAGGCCAAGACACCGAAACCTCAGCCAGTGGCTAGCTGAAAACCCCATTTCCTCTGTCTTCGGAAACATCAACGCTTAAACATATCCTGTCCAGATGCAAGGTTAGATTTGCCCACGGACGATACGCTTGACGGCAACGTTGAAGTCCATGGCGCCAGCTATCGGGAGGGAATGAACAGAAAGTGATTCTTTAGCTGTTATGACAGAGAACCCCCCCGTGCATCAAATTGACTTTGTCTGTGAGTGGGAACAAATCAGAAATGAATTATTTCGGAGTAGGCGCAAGGCAGAGAGGGGAGGGTGTGGATTGGAAAATGCAGGTAGACATCCAGCAACTTACATTCCCACCAGTCCACATCATTTTAAAACCTGGTCTAATACTGAGGTGAAACAGCAGCAGACTGTATACTTACGTCAGCCATGGAGATACACTAGATGAGGCGTACAATAGGAAGAAGCTTAGATGCCCTAAAGGCAGTTTAGTTCTGTTTCTGTTTAGAGGAAGTATGCTGGAGTGAACAGTTATGAGGCCACGCTTGTCTCCAGCTGTTTCACCTCATCCACTGTATATATATTTTTGAAATATTGTAACGCTTTGTGTTCTAGATGTTATAGGGCCTACTATTTTTACTGCTACTCTTGGCAAATAAGGCAGAACAACTAAAAAATAATCACTAGACCACCATTGTCCAGAAAATGAGAGGCTTCGCTGTAAACTTTGCACTTCTTTTGTGAGGCCATGACTAATTAATTATTGAATTTGACACACAGGGTCCTACGTTCCGGATCAAGGCACAGGCACAGACGCACGAGGGCACGCCGACTTTTAACGTGTCTTTTTGGCTGGACCGCAATAACGGGGCCAGTCCTATAAACGTCAACGTCTGTCACTGAGTCACTCGCTGACTCACTGACTAAGTTATACCATTGGTCAGCCGAGTGTCGGAGTTTCCCCATTGACCGTTGCTTTTTCAAAATGAATCGGCGTGACAATTTTGCACATTGACCATACATGGTCCAGCCGTATACTAGGTTTTGACCTAGTTAAATGAAAAACTCTGGTTTTCGGAGGCTCGAGGAAAACTCCTGGGGGGGGGGGGGGGCACTGACAATAACACCTGTCCTACATGGCAATGCAGTACACGTGTATGCTACTGAACACACACGTCTACAGCAACTTACAACAAACACGCACACACATACACAAAGACATTAAGACAATAATGATGAACTGAGACCTGACAGTCACCAGCCAATCAAAATTCAACATTAACAACAGAACACAATACAAATATCGGTATAGGCCTACTTAAAAACATTATGATTGCATCAGTTTCTTTTGATTTTTTGTGTTTGTTTGTTTTTTTAATCAAAATTGGTGAGTAGACCGTCTGCCTCAGTTGTTGTCAGTGAAAAGCAGAATGATGAACGTTGACCGTTTTATGTCGGAAGACAACGATTCACACAATAACTACGTGCAGCCATTTTGTTTTACTTAAACATTTAAAAGGTTACATTAAGTTACAATAGCCATTGGTTAAACAATTCATGTCAAAGTGAAATAGACCATAATACACAAAAGGGGTGTGTGTGTGTGTGTGTGTGTGTGAAGTCTGTGGTCTGAAATACGACATGACGCCCGTGTTTGCTCTAAGCTGTGGTCTGAGCAGGCGAAGACGCAGGACATTAACTGAATCCACTAATTAGAAGGGGTGTCCACATGCTTTTGGCCACAGTGGTGAAAATAAAGTGCGACAGGCCCGGGAGCCAAACTGTAGACACTTTTCATCTAAGACGTTGGCAATTCCTTTCTACCATCTAGTGGTTAGAATATAACATAGGGCCCATAACTGTCAAAACGTTATAAAACATCAATGAGAGCATGTCCTCACTGACAACACTGAAACTGTTGTGATTTTTTTTTTTAAACAAACTGACACAACAAACTAAATGTTTTCCTCTCTCCAAGTCTCTGTGGATAAACGTGGATTATTGGGACAGCAGTTGCCTAGTTTAGATAAATACACTTGTGGCTGATGGGTTGCCAGTTTTAGTTCCAGCTGAGAAAATCTAGGCAGGGGAAGTTTTGCTACATGCTGTACCCTCCCTTAACAACTACTGTGTCACTGTAGGACAGGCTTTTGATATCTCATTTAATTTTCAATATGGATCCTAGTTCTCTTGTTTGCCTTGGGGGCAAGGATGTATGAGGCAGGAGCCCTTTTTTTAATATAAATTTCATGACGTAAAAAACGGTCGACTCTATCTCGGCATTGGCCTTGCAAGGCTCAGGCTGATTTAAAACAGCAGATGGTGTGTTGAGCCATTTTGAACCCATGAAATGTCGATTTTCATAAAGTTGGTGTCAATGTCAATAAAAACACCAGGATTGATGTGTTTTATCATAGTACAGTCATATAATTTAGTTTACAGCTCAAAAACATGTTTAAGTGTACAGTACCTCTTTAACTGTATTTATCCCTGTGGGGAAATTCGATAAACCCCTAGGGAATGGATATGCCCCTAGAGAAAACTTTCCTACCCATTAAAATGTGTGCGTTTAACGAAGCATATGGTAATTGCAACAAAATAAAAACCGTATTAAACAGGAAAAACCGGTTGTTCGAGCAGTCCAGCGAAGAAGTAGTGAGGAATCCATTGCCACTCTCCAGGACTGTTTTGAAACCACAGATTGGCCGACGTTCTGTGTTGTGGCTGATGGGGACATTGATGAATACACAGACTCTGTCTCAGCCTACATCACCAAGTGCATTGATGATGTTGTCCTGAAGGTCAATGTTAGGACTTACCCCAACCAAAAGCCCTGGGTTAATGGTGATGTCCGTGCTAAGCTCAAAGCACGGTCCTCTGCCTATAGCTTGGGGGAAATTGGAGGCCTTGAGGAAGTCCAGATATGACCTACGGAAAGCCATCAGAGACACCAAAAGAGCCTACAGGGACACGTTGGAGTCTAACTACCATAGCTCGGACCCCAGACACATGTGAAGGAGACTGCGCACGATCACTGACTACAAGGGGAGAAATAGCAGTGATGCCTACTGCTCTTCCCGACGAGCTCAACACCTTCTACGCGAGGTTTGATGCGAGCAACACCATCCTTCCTGTGAGGGTAGCTGAGGACCAGGACGTCTGCACCCTGACCCTAACTACGGCTGACGTGAGGAGAGCTTTTAAAAGAGTAAACCCTCGGAAGTCACCGGGGCCAGATGGCATTCCAGGCCGGGTCCTCAGAGTGTGCGCCGACCAGCTAGCGGAGGTATTCACCTCTCCCTGAACTGCTGTCCCTTCCTGCCTCAAACAGACCACCATTGTCCCCGTACCCAAGTACCATCATGAAATGCTTCGAACAGCTAGTCAGAACTCACATCTGCTCCACCCTTCCTGACACCCTGAGGGGGTCCAGGGTTTAAGTTGCATACCGCCCCAATAGATCTACAGACGGTGCCATCGCCCTGACATTGCACACTGCCCTCTCCCACCTGGACAAAGGTAACACATATGTGAGGATGCTGTTCATCAGAATCGAGAATCAAGCTGTGTCACCTCCCTCTGTAACTGGATCCTGGACTTCTTGACTGGCAGACACCAGGTGGTCAGAATGGGCAGCCTCACCTCCTCTGCACTCACCTTGAGCACCGGAGCCCCCCCAGTCCCCTCCCGTACGCTCTGTTCACACATGACCGTGTGGCCACACGCAGCTCCAACATCATACTGAAGTTCGCAGACGACACCACCATCCTGGGTCTCATCTCCAACAACGATGAGACCGCCTACAGAGAGGAGGTCAGCGTCTTGGCAACTTGGTGTCAGGACAACAACCTCTCTCCCAACGTCTGCAAGACCAAGGAGATGATTGTGGACTTCAGGAAGAGGCAGGAGAGGAGAGGGGTCACGCTCCCATTCACATCGATGGAGCTGAAGTAGAGAGAGTCAGACAATCGGACTCGGCAGTTAAAACTGCCCAAAAGTGCCTATACTTCCTGAGGAGAATCAAGAAGTTTGCCATGTCCGCCAACACTCTCACAAACTTCTACAGATGCACCATGGAGAGCGTCCTCTCTGGCTGCATTCCTGTCTGCTCCGCTGCTTACCGGAGCATCCGGACACGGACTACTAGACTCCGTTTTTTCAGTTTTTTCCCCCAAGCCATCAGGCTTCTCAACCAGCAACATTAATATCAGTGATCACATTGATCACTTCATGTATGCTCTGGTACTACAATTTATGCGCATATTCATCTGCACTCCTACACTTTATATTCATATTATTTAATATTCACATCGCTGCTGCTAGTGCTTTTTATTTTATTTTACTGTGTTACTGTTTATGCACAACTTTAGCTTCTCTTCCTTTGCCCTTATTTGTGACTTCTCCTAACACCTAGTATACAGATTTAACTTATTTTATTGTTTTGTCTATGCCTACTACATAGTTGATGCTCGCCATGTCTGAATGTCACTGCTCAGAATGACCCTGTGCTATAATGTGCACATGACAATAAACACTTTGACTTTGACTTGATTTATGTTGTGGCTGATTAATGTATGTAAATAATGTTTTGTTGCACGTAGCATTAATGCAATTGAGATTTGAGGAATTAACTTAAACTGTTATGTACAGTATCTTGCACTTCATTCGCATTTTGTTGCTGTAATTCTGTTTGTCCAGTAGAAGACGCTAGAGGATTGTTCTAGTTTTATGAATTCAATATAGAAGAGGGCAGTAGTTGTGTCTTCCAATGCTGACTTTTCAAAATGAAAATAATTAAGAAATGTTACAAACTGGAGGGCCAAATGTGCCAAAATTAAATAAATATTCCTTATAAAATAAACAAATATATTGACAAATACATAAAGAAATGTAAATGAGCAAATAAATTGTTAAATAAGTCAATAATTAAATAATATTCAACTCTTTATTATGAAATATTATTTAATTATTATCATTTTTACAATGTAGTGATTACATGTTATTTAATTTTATTAAACATGTCACATGGGGTTTAAAGTTATAGAAATCAAAAAATTTAAAGTAGAAGAAATTCAAAGACAGTCATTAATTTGTTTGCTATCATGTTCTATTGGATAGATTCATTAATATCATCATGTTTCGAGCTCATGAGCTGGTTGCAGCTATAACCCCTGGGACACTGCCTACTTGAGCATGCAGTGCCGTGGAACCTTTCTACCGCTGAATGAGGTAACACAATGGTGATTGAGCCTATGGCCCACCGATGAAAGCCCTTTCATTTGCAGTATCTATGTAATAAAGTTGAAGTTGTCTGTCTGTGTGTGTGTGTGTGTCTTTAATGCACGCCCACACCCCAGGTCAGTATGTTATTGTAATAATTTGCGTTTCATACACATCGTGAATAGCGATGCTTGGAATGAACTAGATCTCCCATCACTAAACCTGGAAAATCACATTTTGAGAAAAACTTTTCAGTGGACGTGATAGCATATTGTTTCATAGTTATGCTTATTAGGCTGTTTATTTGTCATCCTTTGTTTATAACCAACGATGACTTGCAATATAAGTGAAACTTGTATTGGCCTTAAATCCATATCTTAAATCCATATCTCATGTCTCTTTAAGTTCAAATTGTTTAAGAATCATCGCCTGGTCCTTGTGTGTGATGGAACATGCCAGGCATGTCATGATTTGTGAAGGTGGAGGTACTCTGCAAGATTTTTTTCTCAGTGAAAATTGCACTTGTTCAAGGCTCATTTTTGTGCCATCACAGTATTACAGCACAGCTTTCACTGTGGAGATTACATTGAGCTTTTTACTGGTAGCTATGTTATCACTTGTTCTCTAGATGTTATTATAGAGGGTCAAAAGAAAGCTGCGGATTAAGTTGGGAAGTCAGTTTAGTTGTTAAATATCAACATTGATTCAGAGAAATAAGAAGGCCCTAGAAATATTTGTTGCTGTTACATTACTCACGTCACGAAAAACTTTCTAAATTGAATTATCAGATCTTATAGGTACAAGAATTCTGTAATGATGTGAGAAATGTATCACTTATTAATATCAGACAGGCTGCAGTAAGTTGCACAAGTAGATTAATATCACATTTTTGGTCCCCTGACAAATATTACAGAAGTTAAAGGGAAGTTGTTTAGAACTAAATGAAGAGAAACATAGGATGTTACATTAGACTCACAAGCATATTTATTATCTTTATTTTTGCCTACAGTCTAAAAACAGCGTTTAAATAGCATCTGTAAGATGTAATGTTTTGATATTCATGGTAGCGCATTGTTGCCCAAGAGTACCGTGATAGTTATTGTTGAGGGAGGTTATTCACTAGTTATTCACTTTCCCCACCCAGAATTTTTCAGCCAGTCAGGGGATTCAAACCAGCCACCTTCTGGTCACAAGCCTGCTTCTCCAAAAAAGTAAGTGAGCAGCAGTGACTACAGACACCATAATTCAATATAGGCTGACTACCATTCATGAAATACAGTATATGCACATTAAAAATAAAATTGTTCAACCAAGGTAAAACATATCCCTTTAGGAAGAACAGAACCTCTGTTGGAGAGAAACGTGAGCCCCTGCCATTGCCAAAAAAACATCCACGTTATTCCTTCCAAGAGTTCTTTAACAGGGTTACAACAGCTCCAATAGCTGACTGCTCCGCTTAACCAGTCGATGTAAGTGGCTCTATGCCCGACCAGAGACCTCTCAGCTTTCTACAAAGTCTCAGTGTTGCAGTGAGTGTGTTTTGTCTGTGTAAATTTAAGATGCTCTGGAGAGCCCGCTCAGTACATTCCGAATCATGCTAGTATCGGTTGTCGCTCGTTCAGAAGTGCAACGGCGGGGGAAGGGTCATTTCTACAGACCCTTCGTTATTATAGGTGTAGATCTTACTTCTCTGTTGCTTGAGGGACACTCATAAGAGATCTGAGAAACAAAGGCCGGGAAATTTGGGTATATCTGCGATCCCTCACATGATCCATATGTTAATGTTTTGTGTACAACCTGTGCATGTGCGTCCTCATGTATGTGCATGTTCCTGAGCACGTGCTCCGGTGTCAGGGGGTGGGGTTAGAGGCGGGGCTTAGTGTTTTGACGAAAGGGGATGTCTCTCTGCTGGGGCTTTGGCAGTTCTCCATAATCTTACAGGGATAAAGAAATTGGAAACTGCTCCTCTAAGGATCCAACACATCCACACTGGACAATAACTTAGAAATAGACCATAGAAATAGTTTACTCTATGGTACTCTGGACCATTTTTAAATTGAACTTAAATTGAACCACTATTTTGCTCATTTCAGGTCTTTATGTTTATCCTGGGACTCCACTAGAGTAGCTTTGCATGATTCATAGTTCAAAGTTCAAGTCCTTATTTATCTTATACTGTCCCTTTATGCAGCCTCTCTGTTCAGCCGCTGCCTGAAACAAGCCGTATTAGCTCCTGTCTCTTTAAGGCCCCCCTCCCTATAAGCCCACTTTCGATTTGGAATATGAGAGTGGACAATACAAACATCTGTAGCATCAAAGATTACAGCAGGACGTCTCTGTTTGGTTTACGTGTGGGATGCGCTAAAATTCCAACTGAAGTGGAAAACAGGAAATAACAAAGGTAACGTAACTGCTAAAATGTTATTCTGCTGTCGCCAAAGACTGTATAGTATCTCCCTGCACTGTCGGTTATAGTTGATTGCTTATTACTTGATAAAATGTAGTTGTAAAGACATGCATGCATCATCTTTCCCTCATTCCCTCGTCTTTGACTGCTCCTCATCTTTTGTCACTGCCTGGAGCACATGACCATATAAAGAAATCCTTCCCGCCTTGACGTCAGCTTGTGCAGAAAGTAGAAAAAAATGTTTGAAACCTGGCGTTCAGAGCAGTCTGAAGCCTGAGCTTTTTGCTCACAGGGATTACTTTATCATTCATTTAGCTCATTATTTGACACGTTGGACACATTTAATATGAACATCTGACATTGTAACATTATAAATATGTCAGAAAATAAGGAAAAGCAATAATACGACCCCTTTAATTAAATAGTAATGTATGCAAGCAAAGGCTATGGTATGTGTAAAATAACAAATCATTATTTCTATTTTACCAAAGGCTGCATGAACTATTAATAATATGCTCTATAAGTTATGGTGCTGTAGTGATAATAACCTGAGCACTTCCCATTCCTGCTTCTGGTTCAGCATGACCCTGTTCATTGTGAATGTTGTGCTCTCTATGTCACCCTGACTTGTGCTTTGAGGAGCCAGGCATCCTTTTGGAAGAGATTGTTAATTGAGTTCGAATCATGGTTAGAGGAGGATTACTTGTACCCTGCTGGCTGCCATAAAACTGATTCAAATAAACACATCACTGAGCTCATATAATTACTTGTTGAGTAACTGAATATCTTTATATGTTCAGTAATATCTCTTGCAATGACACTTCATTCAGAATATTAATTTGAAGAGATGCTTCAGATTTCTTGGGAAAGGTTTTGGTTTTGAGTATAAGTGAGACAACAACGTGTTGCCATGGTAGGAATGGCTACACCCCGTGCTTATAGCAACTGGAACATTTTGGGCTGGACTTCGTGGACTCCAGACTTTTTCCAGTTTATGGCTAGTGAGGCAGGGATTAACCATTGGCAGAGAGGCAGCGAAAGGCAGGAGTATCTGGACGAAGATACCAATAGGTGATACCACACACAGAAAGCTAAAAAGTCTTGATGTTGAGTCACTCTGGAAAAGCAGAGCGTTGATTCATATTGTACTTCTGGGAGCCGAAGTCAAAATGGACAGAACTACAAGCAAATCTCCAGTGTAATTTCCTCAATAAAAACTAAACAATTACACACTTCAACCCCTACTCATTGAAAAACACAAACCTTGAAGTAAGCACTACAGACTTGCATACATAAGCATATTCAATTTGCATAATATTTTTTTGGAACAATTCACCAACAATGACATATCAATAAAGGAATTCCATAATCGAGTCTAAAAGAAATTATGGAAGCATTTTTCAGGAATAACAAGAAAATACACTGGTTAAAAGCATAAATCTTCAATCACTGGCTCAAAAAAAAAACTATTAGTATTCATGAAATTGCTTTTCCAAGTCTTGTGATGGCACAATGGCTTCGGGAGGGAGGAGGGACAGTATGACATGAATTCCAAACTCTGCAAACCATCACCCACATCTTGCTATAAAAACTGTAATCACATAAACGCAAAGCAGAAACAGTCATACACATGAACATGTAAAACAGACACATGTGAAGATGCGCCAAGAAGAAGGCGAAACGGCAGCAGCTTGTTCTCCGAGATGCCGGGTGCCTTCGTATGTACGTGTTTAGATGTGCGCAAGACTGGCAAAACACTGAACTGTGAGAAACCCCACGTTTCCTTTTAAGTTCTCACACTACAGAGGTTACAATGGGCCGCGTGCCCAGTTGGCAAAGTCCAAGTTCAAGACAGAGAAGAAATATCCACCAAATAGTCACAAACAGTTAGTAGTTGTCTCTAGTTTCCTCCACCTATTTCTACTGTGCATGAGCTACACTTTTGAAATTGTGATGGTGAACTAAAAGTACACATTATCTATACAAAGCCAGGAACAATTTATTACCGGGGCAGCTACAAAAAATGTTTCAGGACAGACAGGGAGGGTATGACTTAAGGAAAAGACTAAAATTTAAGACTCAGCGATGTCGAACTACAATGAAAAGGTTTTGCATAACAAACAATGGAGTAAGACTATGGAACAAACTCAGTGAAGACTTAAAGCAATGTCCAGGCATCAAACAGTTTAAAAACAAATACAAAGACATGGTTTTTACAAGATATAGGAAGGAGGGGGTTTGAGGGGTTTCTTGGTTGCTTCTTTGAAGTTGATATCGATATGGGCTTTGTATGGGAAATCATGGTGTGTAGATATATATCTATATATCTATGTGCCATTGCAGTATTGCTATGTTGGTGGAGCTTTATATAGAAAATTGTAATATGTAAACACATATCTATATATCTATATATCTAATTATCTCTGCAGATAATAGCTATAATAATAACAAAATAGAGATAGGGGTAGGATTAAATAAGTTTTTTAACTTCTTCCTACTCCCTTTCGAACATGCTGGACTCATTCTTTTGTACTTTGTTATTTATTTATTTATTTTATCCTATCTTTTTTCCTTGTTATTGTATTATTGCTGTCTCATGCTTCATGTCCATGTCCATGTTCGAAATAAAGACTTCAATCAATCAATCACCCCACAGGCTGCACCTGGCTCCATTATTCAATTTAATTAATTTGTTA
>OMKK01066951.1:0-13620 GCA_900302305.1 Polymixia japonica
GGAGTCGTACTGAGACAATTTAGTTATTAGAGGAGGAGGAGGAGGAGGACAAACAGAGAGGAGGAGGAAGTAAAAGAAAGCGGAGCAGAACATTCTATACAGTGAAGTTATCAGTAATATGTTAAAATCAATTAAATGATTCTAGAAGAGTTGGTTCTAGAGAAGCATTGGTTCTAGAGGAGTGTTGGTTCAGAGCAGACAGCAGTCACAATTCTGTTAATATAAACTGTAATATCAATAAGAAACCACATAAAGAGTCTCATTTAGAATGGGAGAGATGCACCATCATGCAAAGGTTACAAAGACATAGTATCTTACAGAATGATGTCAGAACAACATCTAAACAAATGCTTGTTAAAGGATAGCAGAAAACCTAATTCCTTGGTTGACTAAATGAGAACCCTTTCACAGGCAGAACCCTAGACTTTACAAACAAGCATTAGATATCCATTCTGGAAGAAAGCCTTTACCTGTCATTTCAGAAGGGAGCACTTCATCCACAAACACAAAGCACATGTCAATGGATCTGATGGGTAATTACCAGTGATGATGGGGCTGGGGGCTGTGGTGTTGATGGTGGAGGTGCCAGCCGGCCTGCAGATGGACTGGGTGGGGGGGATCCGCAGGACGGTGAAGCCACAAGCGGAGCCTCGAGGCTGGGACAGCAACGTCAACTCTGCCCCGCCCCCTAATGGAGGAACAAGGATGTCATCAGGCTTTAGTTGTATGTAACTCAAAACTGAAAAACAATATTTTTCTATACTTTCCTTAACTTTTTGTCCACATATTTTAAGATCTGGAAATGACGACAAGACTTTACATCCCGATAAGACAACCACGTTGATTATCTCCCCAGCAGTGAATCCCATCCCTGGTGAGGTCGATATCGGCTGTTTGTACAGCCTCTAAAAAGGTGCCCTCATATCATAGCCTTAACATTATTAATATTACTACTACAACATAAATACTTTATTTTTACTATACAAATACAAATAACAGAACAGCAGCATTAATAATCAGTTATTACTAAGGCCTTTTAAGGCCTGTAGGATGGTACGTGTGTCTGCTGACCTCCAGGCTGCAGGGTGACTGGTTGTCCATTCAGCTTGAAGCCCAGAAGGGGTCCTGGAGGGTGCAGGGCCTGGAGCGACGCCATCTCTACAGACTGGACAACACAGAACACACACACACGCACACACACTTAGGGAGGCCAAACATGATTCTGCAGTCTCTAGTTCAACAACAACAAATCAACAGTATAATCTGTCTTTTAACTGAATTTTCTGAGTCTTGTTTTGACTGTATTCATTACAACTGAGTCTTGAAAACGTTTGATATTATTATTTAAATGCTTCTGGACGAGGTAAACAGGCTGGAATTGTGAATAAGGAAGACCGTCCTTCAACAGGACATCCCAGGCTCAAGCCCACTTTTTGGCAATATTTCAAGATTTTTTCAAATTTTCTGCGTTTCCACACTTTTGTACATGCAAATTGAAAATGTGCATAAAAACAGGTAGATGGAAACGCACCTAATGAATCTCCCCCAGCTCCAGGGGTGCTGTTGTGTAGCTGGCCCTGACCTCTGACCTCCTTGTGGAGAGGAATCAGGGAAAAGAGTTTCCCTACGGTTATCAATAGAGTCTTGAGTTACCTTGAGTGTGTTGTTGTGTCCTGGGGGTCTGGTGGCTGGGCCAGGTATGATGTCTGTGGGGATGGGGAGGCCCAGGAAGCCAGTGCTGTCAACCTGCTCTCCATCTAGGGAGCTGTCCTCCTCCATGTCAGGAAGTTCCACTGCTAGGGAGGAGGAGAGAAAACAGAAAGTACAGCAAGAGGGAATGACATTAACACATGGACATTATCCAGGGACTTGATTAGAACAAGCTTTGAAAACGCATTTCTTTAGATTCTCACACAGTCAACATGTTTCAGATCTCTACATCCCCATCAGCATCACAGTCAACATGTTTCAGCTATATATAGTGATGCTTGTATGTGTCTCACTCACTTTGATCAGGTCTGTCCTCCTCCTCTCCTCCAGGTTTCTCTGAGGACTGAAACCACAGCTCCTGGTCTTCCTCACACTCCATCAGCAGATCAACACTACTGCCTGGACTCTGAGCCATCAGGTCCTCCATCGCCCCCTACAGGGAGAGCAGCCACAGTCTGACACATAGGACACTTTACAGCAGTCATAAATGGTCTCTCCGTCTTCTGCTTGTCTCGACTGTAAAGCACTTTGTAAAGTTATTATTATAAACATGCTTTCTATCGTTTCATTTGGTGTGTTTTAGGGATGTTAACCGGCGTTGTATAATACAGCAAAGTATTGACTACATGAAGCAGAGAAGGAACATCTGGGAAGATAATAACCAATAACTGCAAAAAGTAAATCAATAAATAAATTGCCGTGGCGGATCATTTTCTTAACGTGACGCCCAACCACAGTAGAATATATAAAGGATATATAAAGGGGAAACACTGCTATATACACACCCACCAAGCGCTGATCTGATACACACTCTGCTGTAACCTGAACCAGAACATACACCAGATCCACAGACATGGACCAACGTGGAATCACAACAGAAATGAACCCCCAGCCATTACATCTCTATCACAACAGTTGATCAGGTCACTACCGTGTGCTCTGGGTCTGCTGGTATGTACAGGGCCACTGATGGAACAGCACTGGGGTTCAGCAGACGTCTTGCACCCAAGAAGAGCTTGGTGTTCTTCATATAGTCACCAGGTAGAAAATGTTCTGCACAAATATATTGCCCCTGGAGCTTCTCTTTGGGAGTGTCTACATCCAACTTCAGCGCAGCAACCCATCGCTTCAATCTTTTGGGATCTCTCACTGGGAACTGGTGAAAAGCAAATTTAGACTTAATTGTCCTTCTATTCTGACATGTCTTCACATAACACTTGCCAGCCATGCTGGTAGCTAGCAGCCTTCTCCTCAACGAATGCTACTGAACAATTAGCTGCTGCTCTCCATAGCTAGCTAGTGTTAACGCCGCACATCTAGCAGTCGAAAGTTCTGATGTCAATGTCCTAACATTTAGTGTCCCGATATCTCCACATTCAGCGTCCAGCACCAGTGGTATCAAGCTCTGGTCTCAGGCTTCAGGTCCAGGGTCACAGCTGTGGCACAAATGTCTTCCTTCGTAGCCCGATATGGGACGGAGCCGCTGGCAAGCCTTTCTCCAATATTCACTCAACAGTGATTTCAAACTGTGAAAACAGTATTTGTTACAGCAGTATTAACTTAACTATTAAATAAAAATGTTATATTGCCCCCCTCCAAAAATATTGACATCACACATTAGTAGGTATAAGGTCATAACCTACACCAACGTAAATCAAACACAACAGATGTGTTGCTATAATCACCCAGAAACAGCTCATCACCCCCTCAGTCATGATCCACCAGTGTGGCTGTTGCAAACTTCCAGCATAAGCAACGCTATTAACAAAAAAGGTTGACAAATATATAGGGATGTCAATGGTTAACCATTAGCTAACCACTGTTAAGACATTGGACTGATCAATCCTGTCGGTTAAACAATTAATTTTGAATAAATAGTGTTAATTCAAAGTTAATTAATCTGCTGTGTGAAAAGCATTTTATTTCAAATTGGATACACGAGGGCGCCATAGCCCATTTTCCTTGTTTTTTGACAGGGCTCTAGTCTGCCACAGAACTAGAAGAAGAAGCTCTGTGGGATTATTTTCTTAGAGTAAAGAACATGGTGCATTACAAGTTATGCGATGCCGTCTTGAAATTTTAAGCAAAGCAATGGCTCCATATTGCTCTAGTAACATAAGCAGTAGCATTTCATCTTTCATTCTAGGTGGTCAACTAACCTGAACTAAGTAGAGGTCAAGTGTAGCCAAATCTGGACACTTTCTAAACTTGGACACGTCAGTCAGATCGTCTCAAGTTTTCAACAGCCGTTTTATGGATTTTAAGCCTATCAGTTAACATTTATTAACTGATTCAAAAGGTTAATGGTCAGAAAGAAATTGACAAAATTTGCATCCCTATAAATATACTTATATTCCCAATGATACAATATCTACCATAAAACTAATTTAAACTTCTTACTATGCTAACATATAAAAGCCAAAAGTTACTACTTTTTTTTTTTTTCCTAAGTTTTAAAGATTTAAGGTTGTGACTAATTTAGATTTGTAAATTACATCATACTACTACTTAATGATATACTACCCACTTACTTAAAAGCAATACTTTGTCTGGACTGGAGTTGAAAATAAAGTAATTTGTCTATGCTGTACTGCTCACAACATAAGTGTTAGGTTTGGTAGAGCAGTACAAAGGAGTAAAACTACTGTATGTCTTAGCTTGTATACTACTAAAATCCTAAGTGACACATAAACTAAATTGTGAAAGTAGTCTATTAGAAAAGACTTAGTTTCAGCAAACATAAACATGACCAAGGGCACCAAAATGTGTCTGAAAGGTGTCAATATAAAACTAGTTACTATGATCAATGTCAGTAAAAACATAACTTTTAGTATGGATTGTTAATAATATATATAATATGTGTATAAATAAGAAAATCCTTATCACTTACCAAAGTAAACAGCCTGATTTGGGTTAGCTAACAGTTGGCAATGTTGCTTAAGATATGATGGCAATTGTCTACCCTGCTATTCAAATCTTAATTTAAAAATGTGCATAAAAACTAGAATAAATCATATAACTGGGGGAAATTCTCATAATTAGGCATCATATTAACAATAAATGGACAGTTATAAAATATGGAGCTAGCCAGCAGGTTAAGCTAGCAAGCTAATGCTACATTGAGGACTAAAAACACTCAACAACATTGTCTTTTAATGGTGTTGAACCAAAATATGACAAATACATACGCAGTTTCATTTTATATTTGTTTTATATCCGCTTATCCAAACTTGTGAACTTGTAAAGAGTAGAAACAAACTTAGTTGACATCACCTCCCACACACCCCAACAGCAGCTAGCTTAGCTTTCTGCTAGCACTGCAAGCAGGCTCACCACCTAGCCTAACAGCTAACTCACTGAGTTCAATAACTATTGATTATAGACACTAATACAATAATCCAACCACTCGCTTACCTTATTCAATCCTTTGGTGATGCCAAATAAATACTAATGCCATTGCAGTTATTTTTAGAAAACGTTGTGTCTTCCAAAATACATTGAAAAGGACTGCTTTGCAGACAAGGCTGCTGTTAGCACAAAAAGCACAAAACAACGTGTTTCCCTCTCCAAGTTGTTCCTTTCCTACGACACTTCCCCCCCGCCCTCCGCGTCCTGCACCCCCGCCGTCCTGCAGCCTCCACTGGGGCTGATCTCCACACAACCTGCAGGGCGGAGTAAAGTAAAGTTCAACTATGTAGTACACTGTCTGCAACCTGCAAACATTTATATCCACCAGCTATGGATAAAAAACATAATTCATAAAAATAGATTCATATCAACAAAGATGCAGCTAGAAATGTTTGGAAGATCCCACAGAATATCCGCATGCTACATAAGTTTAGCATATTAGCTAGCTAACTAGCTAGCCACATCAGCCAACTGGTCTGATACCAGGCTTCAAACACACTTTCATTTACTGGCTCACTTTAATAATATATCACACGTTGATAACGTTATGTATTTCATCTTAGTTAGTTACAAACTATCGTTATGTATTTCACATTTGCTAGCATATGTTGCTAGCTTAGCATTCCGTTAGCTAGCTAGCTAGTCGGTGCACTGCTCACACAAAATAGATCCAAACAGTTAACCATTGCTTAGCAACTAAATTAATTCAGCGGAAGGATACCCCATACCACCCAGTAAACACATTTACATGGAAGCTTGTTGTGTCTTTGTTATGTAAATCCTGACATTATATAACGTTACTACTAGTATATTATTACTAATATAATACTGGTAACATGTTTCACAAGAAGCAGTATATCATGAATATTATCACTGGTTCTCGTGTCTTATCGCTTTATTAAAACAGTTGGTTGAAGTAAAATAAAAAGGTGTGTACTTGTAGCTAGGTGCTACTGTGCTGCTGTCTGTCAACACAACAACAAAACAACACAACAACATAACACAACAACATAACATAACAACACAACATAGCAACAACATAATAGCACAACAACATACAACACAACAACATAACATAACAGCACAACATCACAACAACATAACAACACAACAACATAACATAACATAACAACACACAACATAGCAACAACATAATAACATAACAACACAACACAACATAGCAACAACACAAGCTGCGTGTTAATTAAACAGCGTCAGGATGACACAGTCTTAGCTAATGTAGCTAACCTAGCATAATCACATAAAGGAAGTGTGGCCAAATCAGGACACTTTCACAATCAACAGTGAATATTATTCATCCTAAACTGTTTTCACTTAAGTTTCACGGAAAATATTGAAGCTTTATCTTCTTTTAAACCAAGTATCACTTTTTACGGTAAGACATTAATTATTTTTCTTTTAGAGTCCATCTGTATTTTAACTATAGTAAAGGTTTGTCCAAACCCAGAGACCCAGTTAGATTGTCTCAAGTTCTCCTGTTATTTCTGTCTCCTTTACACCTGAACTAGTGATATCAGCCAGTTTAATACATTTAAATACTAGTCAAAGATTAAAATTATATCTTTATAACTGTTTTGAAGCAGTGAAGCTAGTCCCCCTAGATGACGTCTTTCTTATCTGGTTGTCTTTAGATGTCTAAATATCTATGTATACTATATATATACATATATATTTAGCTTCTCAAATATGTTTGCTTTCACATCATCCAACTTTCGACAATGATCACTTACTCAAATTTACACTAAAAGACCAGAAACGACATCAGTGTGATTGTCCGGATTTGGCCACACACTTTATAGTTAACTTGACAATAAGAGAGAGAGAGAGAGAGAGAGACATATGGAGAGAAACACAGATAGAGAGAGACAGGCGGTCCTAGGTGTTTCTATTCAGAGTTTCAGAGTATATAGAGTTTCTATTTAGCACAGTAGCTAAGCTTACCCAAAAACAACCTCTTCAATTGGCTCTTCTCTCACAGCCAATGACTTTGTGGATTTCTTCACTGTAAGATTGACTTAATTAGAGATGATATTAATAGCTTACTCTCCAATCAATATTCTGGTCCCTTGGTGATCAGTCCACTTGGTGCCTCCCAGGCTGTGTGCTTCTGAGGCTTGACATAGTTTCCTTAGACAATCTCTCTAAATTAGTACACGCCTCAAAACCCACTACTTGTCTGCTTGACCCGCTTCCTGACAAATTTGTAGAAGAACCTTTTCCGATGCTTGGACCGACAACGCTTAGCATCATTAACCTATTGCTCTCTACTGGCACTGTAGCTGCAATGAAACCGCTGCTTAAATAACCAAACCTTGATCCAGAAATCTTAAATAACTATAGGCCGATATCTAACCTTGCCTTCTTTTCCAAAATACTTGAAAAAATTGTAACAAACCAAATTATTGATCATATGTCTACTAATAATCTATTTGACCTCAGTGCTTCTGTTACTCGACCTGAGCGCAGCTTTTGATACTGTAGATCATAACATACTTTTAGACGCCTTGAGAACTATATTGGAATGCGTGGACTAGCACTCTCTCGGTTTAGATCTTCCCTTTCTGAGAGAACACATTATGTTCTTCACAACAATATGACCTCAGAAATTTGTAATGTGAACTTTGGTGTTCCACAGGTCAGTTCAAATTTCACTGCTATGCAGATGACAGCCAATTATATTTTCCTATTAGACCAGAAGACCGCTCCCAATTTGTAAACTTGGAGCAGTGTCTTTCTGCAATTAAAAAATGGATGTCCTTAAATTTTCTGCATTTAAATTCAGATAAAACAGAGATGCTGGTTATTTGACCAGCTAGTCAAAGGCATCTGTTTAAAGATGTCACTTTAAATTTTGATAATAGCATAATCTCTCAGAGTCCCTTAGTTAAAAATCTGGGAGTTGTATTCGGTCCTATTCTCTCATTCGATCCGCACATCAAAAACATAAACTACCAAAACTTAATTCTTTCATCTAAAATTAGACCCATCTTATGTCCGGCAGACGCAGAGACCCTAGTCCACGCATTTGTGTCATCTCGTCTTGATTATTGTAATGTTCTCTTATCTGCCTGCTAAATAACAGTCATACAGTTTTTGATCTATCTTTTAACATTGTCATACAGTTTTTGAACTTGAAACTCAAACACACACACACACACACACACACACACACACACACACACACAAATAAGCTGCCTAGAAACAAACACACATTGGTCAAACAGGTTTAATCTGACTATAAGACTTTAAACCCCTCATCTAATATACTTAGACCTATTCATAGGCTGAAACACACACACACACACACACACACACCATGCACACCGCAAAGCCTGCTCATGTCTTTTGTGCCCAGTCACACACAGTGTTTTTCTTTGAGAATAAGAGGCAAGGTCTAAGATCTTTTAGGATAGTAGATCAGGGCTTAAACGTAGCCTATGACCTGGGTGAAGACATCCTCTTCATTGATCCCTGACCAGCTATAGACTGACTGCTGACTGCAGTGGTATCTTGTATCTTTGTATCTTGGTCCAGCGCTCAGCCTCCATCTTGTTTAAATTGCCTTCTAATGAAACGATAACTTTGTTGTTTGTTGGGCAATGTTGTACTAGCCTTGATTATAGTTTTTTTTTAACCCCAGGCACATTTCGAGTGTGGAAACCCTTTATAATGTGACTTCTGGACTGTTACACTTGGCTGTATTCACCAGTTTGTCTGTAAAGTGCAGTGAACAAAAATGAACTTGGATAAACCGTGAGCTGGTATAATCCATCCCTGCCTGTGAGCTCCACACCCCAGTGGAGGGGCGGGACAAGGAGGAGAAACAGAGGATAAAGACAGCGTGTAAAGAGCAGCAGCCAATCATCTTCCTAGCTTAGCCTTCAGGAGAATGGAGGATAGGAGGTTTCTTCTTCACTTGTAATCTTGGAGAAACAGCACAAAGCCAGCGGTCTCTACGGGACAAAGGGGACATCTACCTAAAGATACAGACTAACGACGCCTCAATAAGATCCATTTTTCTTGTCATTTGGATTTCAAGCATCTATAAGGAGATAAAGGGACAACAGGAGCTTTGCTGTTTTAGCAGCTTCAGCTCAGATCACTGGAAGAGACCTGCCAGCACCTCAGCATCCCAGGAGAGTCTGAAAACTATCTCCATTTTTTATTTATTCCCTGTCCAGGTTTATTTTTTTATACCTTTTTATTTTAGTATAAATTGTTGTATTTATTTTTCTGAAACAACCACATTTTTTAAATTATTATTTATAATATAGACAGTATATATTTAATAACAATTGTACATCACTGAGCTACCACTGAACTATCACTGAACTACCACTGAACTATCACTGAACTACCACTGGTCTATCACTGGTCTATCACTGGTCTACCACTGGTCTATCACTGGTTTACCACTGGTCTATCATTGGGCCCTATCATTGGTCTATCATTGGGTCCTATCACTGGTCTATCACTGCCATACCACTGGGGCCACTGCAGGGGTCTTTTTTTAATCTTTTGGAGTTGATAAAAGAACAACACTGTAAACCAGGTTCTCTGACTTGTGTGAAAAAGCCAAGGAGTGAGTGTCTCTGGGTTTCCATCACACTGGATCTAGGCGCTGGTTAGTTGAGTTGACTGGTCAGTCAGGATGGCGGCAGACAGGCTGTGGACTGTATGCTGGGAATATACCATGAACATGTGGGAAGAGGTGAAAGATAACCCAGTGGTGAAGTATGGAGCTGTGACCACTGTCACCACCATCAGTGAGTCTGTCTGTCTGTCTGTCTGCCTGTCTGTCTGTTTGTCTGTCTGTCTGTCTGCTTGTCTGTATGTCATAAAGATATAGTGGAGTAATAGTGTCCTGAGCAGGGAATGAAGTCACACTCCCTCTGTGTGTGTTGTAATCCAAGCTTCTCTGTTCTTTGTTTTGGTAGCTGGACTGACCACGTGTGCATGTTAGTTTCTGTGTGTTGATGTGGTCGAAGCCCCCATTTGTTTTGGTCTGAGATACTGGTGCTCTAGTGCGACAACTAGTGGCTGAATGTCGTATATAGCTCCTTTAAAAACAGATAGGGGTTTGTGTTGTGAACTGGCATCATAACAGTGAGGTGAAACCTTTCCTATTGGTCC
The DNA here is from genome assembly GCA_900302305.1 of Polymixia japonica. Lineage (NCBI taxonomy): Eukaryota > Metazoa > Chordata > Actinopteri > Polymixiiformes > Polymixiidae > Polymixia > Polymixia japonica. The sequence continues at coordinate 10,273 of OMKK01066951.1, forward strand.
AGTCATGGGAAAGGAGGTTAAAGGCTCTATTCAGAAGATTGAAAGAAATTCTTAATCCCAGAGTAAATCTCATATTTCTTTAAGATTATAGGGAGTTTGGGTAATAAGATTAGTAATGAGGCCTTTGCTAAATACCTGAACCATATTCCACATCCACCCCTTTCTTTACAAAACAACAGCCCAAGGTTGTTCTGAAGCAAGTCCGTATTTTACTGAAGGTCTTTGCTACAGAACCACTAACTGTCCAAAGGGGACGTCCAGTTTCCAAACCATTTCTATTTCCTAAACACAGAGACTAGTTAACTTGTGTTAGTTATGTTAGTTAGTAATCATGAAAGTTAACTCGATTCAGAGTTAGAACTCACATATACTACTTAGAATGTCCAAGGCTCCCAGCCGCTGGTATAACCTGCTAACGTCCTCGTAGGTCAGCAGAGGACAGGTTAAGGGTATTAATGGGTTTATGTAACAGGTTAGCTGGCCGGGAGGCAGCAGAGCAGGGATGAGGTTGATGCACCATTTTAACCACATCCTGGTCACCACAGGAGGGGAAATGTTTCTACATTTGTTTAAAAAATAAAAACATACAATAAAAAACACAACAAAAACACATAACTAATAACCACAGTGTCCACAGCGTCCAAAGACACTGTGTCATTTCAAAAACATATTATATATAACATTAGATCATATTATAGGTAGTACATAAATATATATACATACTAATTTCTAAAAAATATACCAACACAACAGATTACACTAAAAGACTAAAGGAAAAGATATCTGAATTTATGATATTTAAAAGAAAAAGATTGTTTCAATGTTGTTTTGTAACACTGGCGCAAAACGAAGACGGTCCTGAAAGTCACAAATATATTGCTTTAATATATTTATTATATATTTATTAGGTCCTGCTCATTAAAAGTCTTCAACCCATTATACATTGAAATAAATTGCAACAACAATTCCCAGGCTGAGACTTTCATGACCTTATTTATCTTTTATGAGCTGATGTCCAGTGTTCAGTGTGTGCTTCCTGTCTAGGTTTGGTGCTGCTGAGACGTTGGATTGGTGGTGGTGTGTGCAGGAGCTCGGTGAATCTGCACGGCAAGACGGTGGTCATCACAGGCGCCAACACGGGCATTGGCAAGGAGACGGCACGCGAGCTGGCCCGACGAGGTGAGGCTCCCAGCACTGTGATCTGAAAGACAGGATGTAAGTCCATCTCATTACCACGTCCATTACATGGCCTGCTGGGACACGCTGTGCTGTGTTCCTGGATCTGTGTTCGTACAGTAAGGCTTTCTGTTAGCAGTAAAAAACAGACAGGGCCTGTGTGTGTTCCACTCTGTATGTGTTCTGCTGTGTTCCACTCTGTATGTGTTCTGCTGTGTTCCACTCTGTATGTGTTCTGCTGTGTTCCACTCTGTATGTGTTCTGCTGTGTTCCACTCTGTATGTGTTCTGCTGTGTTCCACTCTGTATGTGTTCTGCTGTGTTCCACTCTGTATGTGTTCTGCTGTGTTCCACTCTGTATGTGTTCTGCTGTGTTCCACTCTGTATGTGTTCTGCTGTGTTCCACTCTGTATGTGTTCTGCTGTGTTCCAGGAGCCAGGGTGGTGATGGCCTGCCGAGATGTTTCCAGGGCAGAGCAAGTTGCCATGGAGATCCGTCAGTCCACAGGAAACAGCAACGTGGTGGTGCGACACATAGACCTATCCTCTCTCTGTTCAGTACAACACTTTGCCACACAGTTCCTATCTACAGAACAACGGCTGGACATCCTCATCAACAACGCAGGTTACAGCGAGACTGTGTCATCGTGTCTGTGATTGAAATACGCCTGAAATATTTACTTTTTTTAAATATTTTTTAATTTTCTTGTTTCCTTCCTTCCTCCTTTTCTTCATCTCCTTCATTCCTTCCCAGGTGTGATGATGTGTCCTAAAACCTTGACAGAGGATGGCTTTGAGATGCAGCTAGCTGTCAATCACCTGGGTCACTTCCTGCTGACCAATCTGCTGCTGGATCTGCTGAAGAGCTCCGCCCCCAGCCGGGTCATCACCGTGTCCAGCATCGCTCATAAAGGAGGCAGGTTTACACTCATCGTGTTACAGCAAGACAGACAGACAGACAGATGTTAGACGTTAGACGTTAGAAACCCTGGGAAGACAACAGTCTCCAGGACTACTCAACACAGTCCTCTTCATCGTCCTCATCATCGTCACATATCCAGGCCATGGAACACAGACAAACCTCCCTAGGGAGGAAGAGGAGGAAACCCACCCACTCACAGTAGAGACACTCCAAACACATAATGAGACATGTTACACAACGTTAGACAGGAGAAAAGACAACGTAAACAGTAAGGACTAAAATTATTATTTTGCATTTCTCTTGTATTTCTTCTTCTTCTCTCCAGGGAAGATCCATTTCAATGACCTGCACTTTGAGAAGACGCCCTACGACCCTCTGGTCAGCTACAGACAGAGCAAGCTAGCCAACATCCTGTTTACCAGGGAGTTAGCCAGGAAGACTAGAGGTATCAATACTAACACTACTACTAATACTTCTACTACTAATACTACTACTACTACTAGTACTACTGTTACTACTAATACTATTACTACTACTAATACCACTGCTACGCCGGTCCCTCCAGGTAGCGGTGTGACGTGCTACTGCCTGCACCCTGGGGTGATCCGTACGGAGCTGGGTCGGTACGTTCAGAGCCGCTGGCCCCTGGCCTCCGCCCTGCTGTCCCTCCCAGCCCTCCTGCTCATGAAGACTCCCTGGCAGGGAGCCCAGACCTCCATCTACTGTGCTGTCACCCCCGGCTTGGAGGAGAGGAATGGCTGCTACTTCAGGTAGCAGGAGGGAGGGGAGACTGAGAGACAGAAAGTTTTGTACTGTATGTGTTTTTTAAACCAAATGATAAGCCACCTCTACAGGGCCCTGCACCCCAACCAGAGAGTATCTGTCTGACCTCTGACCCTGCACCCCAACCAGAGAGTATCTGACCTCTGACCCTGCACCCCAACCAGAGGGAGAACTGATTTACCTCTTTGGGGATTAATAAAGTAAATCAAATTAAAAAAACAAGAAAACCCACATTTTTTGTGATTGACAGTAAACAGAAAGAGAGAAAGGGACAGAGAGACACAGAGGTAGAGAACTACTTTAGTTAGGCAGACTGTGGGAGAAAGAGAGAAGGCAAGTGAAAGAGAGTGTGAGCATTTACATATGTATTATTAATTCTAAGAATCTCCATACAATTCGCTATCTTTGTGTGTTTCTGTGTATGTGTGTGTGTGTGTGTGTGTGTGTCTCAGTGACTGCAGGGTGGTGA
>OMKK01066954.1:0-14837 GCA_900302305.1 Polymixia japonica
CCTCACCCCCCAACACACACACACACACACACACACACACACACCCACCCCCACCCCCACACCTCTTCTTTACCAGAAACAAAAGACATTCCAGTGGGCCAACAGGGAGAGACGCCTGTGTCCTGAGGCCCAGGTGAACTAGCGGTGGGCTACTAAACTAACGCCCTGCTCGTTTACTGTACCTGGGTCAAATGTGGTAAAGACAGGCTTGTGATTGTGCTTGTGATGACACAGCGAATTGTCCCTTCACTGCCAAGGAGTTCAGACACTTGTAGAACCCATTCCATTCTGCCCTGTTATTGAAACCAGTCAATCCCAAATTGCAGAGTCGTTTTCCTGTCCATGTGCTGCTAATGACAGATCAGCATCAAAGACTGAACGAGAAATTTGTGTGCGTGCGTGTGTGTGTGTGCGTGTGTGTGTAATAAGGGTGAAGCATTTTTACACTGTGAACTCGCTAGCTGTGTGTAATAAGCCTTCCTACACTATTAGTAGTGATTTCATTGGAAAGTTACCTTTCCTCCTTGCTCTTACATCTTTACTTATCTCTCCTTTATTATACACAATCACTTCAGGGACATTTTTACATCTACTGTCTGGGAGCTGTGTCTCTGACCTTTCACCTTCTCACCACTGGTTGCTGGTCATGTTGGTGGAAGTGGAATTGAAGCCACAGTATTGTTGTACTGATTGTAACTTGCTCTGGAAATAAATGTAAATGTAAAATGTAATGGTTTAAAAACAAAAACAAATCACCCACATAACAAGCGGTCACCAGTAAGGAGGTCAAAGGTTACAGACACAACGCCCTGACAATGAATGTAAAAAAAAACATTTCTTTGTCCCTAGAGTGATCATGTTTGATAGAGATCAGTCCATCTGATCGCTTTGGATTTGACCCTTGACCTCTATGGGTTCTTGTGACCGTTGAGAAATTAAAACTTTATAAACTACTGCTGCAGCCATTGTAAATCATTCTTGAACATCAGATAAATGACTAAACTGTTAAATGACAGCATCTGCAATGTTTTTAATGCTTGTTAGGATGGATAATTAGACTGATGTTGGCACAAAATAAAACAATGAAAGTAGATAATAGCTGATTTCAGACCAGCAACAGAATCTATCTCAATCTAGATAACTCAATTTAAAACAATGTTAAAGACTACTGAGGCATAATGAAATGTGTTTGGCTGAAGACATGTCCAGGGGGCAGGGTGGGAGTCCAACCTCCCGAGATGAATCACATTCTCAGGGCTTAGTTAGCTAACTGTCCCCTGAGGTCAGCCTACACTGATAGAAATCACTCCATTGATCTGACCTCATACTCCTCACCTGAAGACTTTCATCCCAAGGTGAGAAATACATCATTTAAATAGTGAATAATCTTAAACCTTCTCTGACAGAATTCTTGCTGTCATGAAGGTAAAAGTCGCCAATGAATATCATTTAAGATCATCTTCAGCCTGTTAACTAGAAAATAGTAACACTTTAAATGATGTCATCATCTGTTGTGTTTTTTAAATATTGCTCAGTGAACATAATACGACGTTTTTCCATAACAGACTTATAATGAAACCCTACCTGTGTTTTCCTGAGACTGTGGGGATTCTCTGCGATGTACAATCTCTATTTTGTAAAAAAAACCAACCTTTGCTACAGTGCTTTGTAGAAGTGCTTGTGACTCTCACAAGTCATGTAAAGGTCAGGGGTAGAACACGGCTCTGAAGTCTGAGGAAGAGCCTTGTGCTTGAAACATCACAGCAGAAAATAACAAGTTCTTTAAACGGGAGCTATTTGGTGTGGATCTCTCTGTTCAACTCTGTAGAACGTGGCTCTGACACGGTCAGGGTGGGTCGATGTCCTCTATAGAGGTGGTCACCATCTTTTACAATGTTTTATCTTGTGGTAAGTTGGTGCGTCAGATAAACGCACCCAACAATTAACACGTGTTAAAAAGCCAGCGGTCAGGATGGATCCATGATTACCAGTCTAATGTTGCATGGTCTAGTGAGGTGTAATGACCATTTTTATTCTTTGAGTGTCTCGTCTTTAAATCTGAAAAAAAGTAAAAACCTTTGAGTGTTTTTACTTTTGTGTTAACAGTTGCAATACTCTTATTTACTTTTGCACTACTGCCAAAACTGTACACGTATGTTTTTTATCTATATATATTTTTGTTTACAGATTTATTGTTGATTTTCCATACGCCATGCTTATTTTATTCATTCTCTAGTCGACATTTTCCAACTTTTATACTGCAACCTCCTATTGTGTAGCGCTATAATTTCTTTTAATAAAGTCTTATCTTATATCTACATGTCAGGGCCTGTTGTACACATACTGAAACTGTTCCAAAACAACCCAAAGGGAGAAAAATGGGGAAGCTTATAGCTGTGGCACGATGTTAGGCCTGAGTATAACACATACCTAACCACCTAACCATAACAGCTAAATGGAAAGTCCATTAAGGCCTGTGTGTTTTCACAGTAGAGAGGTCAGTGAACTGGAAAAACATGGCAGAGAGAATGGAATCACTAATGCCATTAGGTAGGATATTTTATTCAGGGGAAAGTGGTTTGGAAAGGGTTCTGGATATACAGTATGTTTTAAATATTTTGTGTTGTAATGTATCTAGTTTTGACAAGTATTCAAATTACTTAAACATCAAGCAACATTTTAAAATTCCCTCATTCTGTTGTGAAACTGTATTTCTAGATTTCTAAGCCTGTCTGTGTTTTCTAGATTAAATCCTGTTCATTTCCAAGATGTGCTGTTGGTTAACACTTTACACCCTGGAGCAGTTTGAAAGACCAGAAGAACAAATGGACACATTCCAAACCCAGCAGGAGAGCCATTTCCAACCCGATAGTCGCCGTTTAATCTCCTGACTGCTGGGTCACACTTCCTGTGATTAAACAGGACAAACACAAGCTCTGGTATAGAGGAGGTTAATTCAACACATAGCTTCACATACAAATAATACACTTGAAGGAAAATATTTCGTACTTTTAAATGTTAACATGGAAAAATGGGAGGTAGGACAGTTTGAAGAGAACAGCTCAGAGCTAACACAACATCAGGCGTTGGAATGATGAAATGTCATCTCAGCCCACCTAGTGAGTGTGAAGGTGGACACATTGACTGAGTGCTTTATGGTTCAAAGTGTATAGTCACAACACCCTCTTGTGGTGATACCATGAATTGCACTCTAAATTACACCTGTCCAAGAAAAAGATCTATGGACAGTGAATTTAATCATTTTGCAGAAGTAGTCAAATTTCTAAAGGTGGACAAAATAGTCCCCTCGGTTCAGATGAAAGTTTAGAGATTAAAATCTTTGACGTGTCTCACTGGCTGGTAAACGGCGATGCCAGAACAGGACCTGACAGAGCACTCTGAGCAGAGCGAAATGATGAACAGATTTCAGAAAAAAGACATATTTACATAAAAGGCATCTTCCTATTCTCCTCTTCTTTGGCAGGGTTTGGTATTTGCAGCTCCATACTGGATGAACAGAAGGTTTTGAAGGGATGACATATTTCCTGAATGCCTTGAATTGTGTCTGAGTTTCAATAATCTCTGGAAATACTGCTTGGGACATCAGAAGCAACATTGTAATATAACAGATTCAGGTGGTCTTGTGGTTTGTAAACAGATGGTCGCAGGTTCGGTCCCTGCAGACAGTCCTGTGTCCTGTTGAAATGTCCATGAAAGAGACGCTGAACCTGCTTGCTCATCACTTTAAGGCTAAATACTAAAACGTCCTCATAATTTTGTCAACGTTTGCCTTTTTCCACCCACACCATTGTTTCTGACAACAGACACAGTTACAGTTGATCTGGGGTACTAGATATCAGTTACACCCTCTAAATGATCTGGAGTACTAGATGTCAGTTACACCCTCTAAATGATCTGGAGTACTAGATGTCAGTTACACCCTCTAAATGATCTGGAGTACTAGATGTCAGTTACACCCTCTAAATGATCTGGAGTACTAGATGTCAGTTACACCCTCTAAATGATCTGGAGTACTAGATATCAGTTACACCCTCTAAATGATCTGGAGTACTAGATGTCAGTTACACCCTCTAAATGATCTGGAGTACTAGATGTCAGTTACACCCTCTAAATGATCTGGAGTACTAGATGTCAGTTACACCCTCTAAATGATCTGGAGTACTAGATGTCAGTTACACCCTCTAAATGATCTGGAGTACTAGATGTCAGTTACACCCTCTAAATGATCTGGATCATGTCCCTCCAGTTTAGGAGGTGCAGGTAGCGTAGCCTTCCGCGCGCTTAGCTAGATCCTGCCGGAGAGACTCCACCTTCTCCAGCAGCTTGTCCACCACGTTGGCCTTGTCTGCTTTGCTCTTGATTAAGTCTTGGATCCTTTTCTCCAAATCTGGCAACCAAAACAAAAACAAACCTTTCCATGAGAAAATTTAAAGGTCATAATACAGTATGTCATTTTTGGACTTAATCAAACAGTTAAATAAAAATAAGACATCCACAGAGATTGTATAAATATGCTGATTAAAAGTATTGCTTTTCCCCCCAAAAAAATATTACTATTTATTTCTAATTTTAAAAAGAAAACTGCTCCCAAGGTCTATCTGACGGGGGTGTATGAGGATTCAATGTTTTCAGTTGAACAAGTGAACACAAGTACCCTTTAGTGAGTAGAAAATATGACATATTTCACCTTTCATATTAATGTTAATACAAATACTAATAGTGATACAGATAGTGATACTAATATTAATACCAGTACTAATAAATATTATTTGTACAGCAAACCAGTTTAACCAGTTAAAACAGAGTAACAAAGAAGAAGAACAGAAGCCAAAAAGATGAACAATGCAAACACCAGATGTTGATATGCAGCAGAATAAAGCAGAATAAAACAGACACATATGATTGCAAAAAAGAACTGCTTGTAAAAAACAAAGAACTCTTTGATATCTACCTTCAATTTGTTTTAGTTTGTCCTCTACTTGTTTCTTTATTTTCTCGGCCTCCATTATTATGTTCTTCAGACGTTTGTTGGCCTCGTCCTGCAGTGTCTGGTTGGAGTTCTTGTCCTTTAGAGAGTCAAACAGTTTCTTCACGTCCTCCAGCTCCTGTTAGAAAAACAGACGTCAGTAACTATAAAACGGTCATGTTGTTCAGATCATCAGTGTTGTTTTCTATGTGGTCTTCTGATGGCTACGTTGTCCACCGTTCATAATCGATCGATATGATCAGACTGACTGGACTGACCTAACTGTGAATCTGTTCTCGTGTTGACACTTGTATATTTTGACAATATTTTGTATCTATACTCTGTGTTCTGGACCGACCTCACAAACTCAATTTCTCTTAGGTCAAAAAACGTTACTGTACTATCTTGTGACGGCTAGCTGGAGGCACGTGGATGTTTACTTACAGTTTGAGCGTCAGTGGCGTTAGCTAGAGCCGCATCTGCTATGTCCTTCGCCTCTTTGGCCTGCTCTCGGTTCATCTCTGTCTTGTTCTTCAGGGCTTCGATCCCATCCAGCAGGTCCTTGGGACGTCTGCTTTCCAGCTTCTTCTCAGTGTTGTCAAGCTTCTCCTGAATCTGTGGGCCAGGGTGGATTAAAACAACAAAACTCATACATTTAAACATATGGATGTATGGATGTATGTGGATGGAGGAATGGATTAATAGATGGATGGATGGATAGATGAGCAGACATGACAAACGGAAAGAAATAAATCAACCTTGAAAGATACAGGTGTACAAAACACCTATAATACACACAATGAGATGGTGAAGAAAATCCAATATATTAAATATCTCTCTATATATTTACATCTTTGATTCGGTCTTTGACCATGTCTTTGTCGGCGTTAGCCTTCTCCAGGTCATCGTTGGCCTTGTCTTGGGCCTTCTCTGCTTCATAAATGGCTTTGCTGATCTCCGTCACGTCAATGTTCTTAGTCCTGTTCCTAATAAATCATCAGAAAGACAACACTTCCTCAGGAGGCTGGAACCCCATGCTCCCCTAAACACCCATCTAAACACATCACAATCACTACCGTTAAGAGGAAATTATTCTGCAAATGTAGTTTTTTTTGGTTGTTTCATGAGTGTTAAGGTCTGAAGATCAAGCTGGTGACATCACTGAACTGCCTGACCTGAAAGAAACCTTTAATGACAGAGATTCCTGCGCCCGTAGTAAACAACTAGACTGATGTAAAGTAGACAGTTAATGTAATATATAACTATAAGAACACAACTGTGCATCAAAGCTGCTCTGACAACACAATTCAGTGATGTCATCAGCTTCTTCAGAGTTGATTACACAGGAGCTTTAAATACAAAAAGAAATCTTTGAAATTTCATTAAAATGTCTACATTTTTAGGACAGTCTAAAAGTCATTTTTGGTGGCATTCTCCTTTAGGAAACCACCATAAAGCCTGTAGTGAACCATGTCTTTCTAGTGTGCTGACTTGACATCCTGGGCTTTCTCCAGGAGGTCCTTGGCTGCCTTGGCCTGCTTCTCCAGGTTCTTCAGGTCCTCCTTGAAGTTTGCAGCTTTGGACAGCAGCTCCTTGATTTTGTTGATCATGGATTGGATCTCATTTGGGGATCGCGGCAGCTTGATGGCCAAGACAGCCCTGGCCATCTTATCAATGTCTTCTGGTGAAACCATCTCATCTGTTTGTGAGAGAACATCAGCATGTTCATCACTGAATCAAGTCATTTTAGAGGGGTTTTTTCCCATAGGTGCCAATCCCAGGTGAGTATTCTCCAGCCCACGGCCATGACTTAGTTTAACACACTGTATAACTAGAAACCTCTGATGCAATAGGTTGTTCACCACTTTACATTAATGTGGTGTGAGCATCCCGCTCTCATAATGAACAGGTGGAGTAAATGGGTTCCCTGAATTTTGGAATAAATAATATAATTCTCTTTTCACTTGCCTCCCTCAGTGGGAGGTCAGAGGTCAGATGTCAGAGGTCAGGGTCAGCTACATGTCAACACCCCTGGAGCTGGCACCATTAAGTGTGTTGCTCAAGGGCCCCTCAGTAGGGTAGATACTTGCCGATGGGTACCTCAGAGGAAGGACGATTTCTCTGCAGGCCACTATATTTGTTTCTTTTTTCATTCATTTTTTTTTACTTCATATGTTCAAGAGTCATATGTCAGTTGTGTTATGTTTACAGTAATATCCACCTTTTACACTTATCCTTATCCTATTTTTTCTTTGCTGTATTCAATTATTTGCTGCTGTGATAAACAATATTTCCCAGAGGGATGGATCGTTAAAGATAATCTAGTCTAATCTGGGCCACCAAGTCACCCCAGTATGTTCAGTTCAGATTAGATTATCTGTTATACAGACCATCAGGTCCTACAGACATCAGGTCAAACAGACCATCAGGTCATAGAGACCATTATGTTATACCGACCCATCAGGTAGTCCTTGACACGTTTGAGGAGCTCCTTGGTTTCATTCTTCTCTTTCTCAAACTTTTTTTTCTTGTCGTTGATCCTGTCCTGAAGTTCCTCCGACAGATCCTTGGTGTCCAGAGCCACCTGCTTGGCATCACTGATCTGAAAGAGGACGGATAGAGACGGTTGGTGAACCTCTGTTCCTCTACTCGTGATCTACTCAGTCATACTGTGGAGTTAGAAAGATGACTTAAAAACATCTGCCTGGCTCTTATTTCCTTACCTACAAGTTCTCTATTATACTGGTAGTAACACGACCAAGATGGCTGTACCCAGCTAGTGCCTGAACAGGCTGTGGATATTATCTATAGATCATCTTAACCATGAGAACTTCTCATTTTCCTCCAGGAGTCTAGAACACAGACAATTCTACTGTTGGCCTCTGAGGATTTCCGCTACAGCAGTTGGGGGTTAATTGGTTTGCTCAAGGGCACATACAGTAAATATTAGCTATTCACTGACTTTCACCAACCACCGTTTGACAAAATCAGTAAAGGCTTCCTTCCAGTCAGAAGCTTGCTTTTCTTAATTCTAGGATACTGTCTCAATTTTAAAAAATACTCAGGAGAATTGACTGATTCATGTTTTAGAAGTTATATTTCAGCGGTCTTTCCACCTCTGCAAAAACACTTGCCTTATTCTTGGAGCCATGTAGTTTGTTCAGGAATTCGTTAATGTCATCCTCCACTTTCTCTGCTGTCTCTGTAGCGTTGACGCTCACAGGGACACTTCCTTTGCAGTTGGGACCGCCACATTTCCTCCTCCCCAGGATGTCCCGGCAGAGCGCTCCTCCACACTCTGATTCAGAGCATTCCTTGTGTCCTGGTGCTCCACAGATCTGCATGGGACCAAGCAGCAGCATGAAACAGGAATGCTGAAAAATCTGAATTCAGCACTGTACAGTTCCAGAGAACACATTAAAACTCACGTTTTCATTGAGCTTGGCCACGTTCAGAGCTTTGACGTTCTTCTCCAGTTGACCCATGTCGCCTTTCTTTTTGCAGCTGGCCAGCTTCTCCTTGACCTGCTGGCGCGTGTCCATGGAATCCTCCAGGGCCTTGTTGGCCTTTTTCACTCTCTTCTCATCCGCCATGAACTCCCGATGGAGCTTGTTAATCTCATCCATCAGCTCTACAGTATGAGGGACAGAAGGACAATGAGAGGACAGGAAGTAGCAGATGTTGACGTGAAGAGTTCTGCTTCAAAATGAGATATTCCACATGTAAAAACAGTCACATGTACACTTACAATATGATTCATAGATCAACTTTGGAACAAAAAACTTGAGCCCTTGGACAAAACTAACAGTTTTATTGACCTCTAGATTTTAAATAAGTTTAATTAGGATTATGGCATAGAATGGATATAAATGTATTGTGTAATAGGTTGTTTAACATCACAGAATTGATAAAAGGCGTGTGATGGCCAGACAATCTGGCACACCAACCGGCTTCAACATACCCTCCACGTCTTCTGGATCCACCTCTGTCTGATTGATGACTTTGCCTCTGAGGTTTTTCAACAACGTCTTGAAGTCTTGGAGGATGTTGTCGATTTCAGTGTTCGGGAGTGGGGACGGGTCGATTAGGATTAAATTGGGATCAATGCTGTCTTTGAGTTTACTGTGTGGACGGAACAAATTGAAGAACTTTAGAGAAATGTATCAGAAACTGTCATTGTGGTTAATAAAAAAAATAACTTACCTCAATAGGGTGATTCCCAGTAGTGAATGAAAATGACTTTGTCAATTTATTGTATATTGCTGTTTTTCATAATTTAATGGGCCTTTAAAACCTGTTAAAACCCATTGTATCATTTCACAACACATACTGTAGATCAATTAGAAAACAAGCTTTCTCTTCTTCATTTAAGAAAAACGTACTTTTTTACTGTTTTTATTTGTAAGAAAAATAGCTTTAGGTTTAGTTTTTTGTTAGTTGTTTTTTAAGATAAAAACATTTCACCAGTGAGTTGTACTGAAAGTTGAAGTGATAATACTACAATCAACATCTATCAATCACTTTGACATTTACTTAATATTTTTATTGAGTCTCACATACATGTATGTACTGTATGTACACATATTTATATTGCTCTAAAACAAAACAGAAGTATTCAAGGTCAGAGAGGTCAGTGAAATGGAAAGCCACGAGAGAATGAATCACCAATCAGATTCAGGTCATATGTGTAACTTTTATACTTAACCAAACAATTAAATAAACACAAGGCATCGACAGAGATCGTATAAATATGCTTAAAAACATTGATTGATTAACGCTTTTCCTGATTTTTGTTTATCTATTTAAAAAGTTGATGGCCCAACACAACAACGCTCCCTCGTCTTCCCACAACCATCTCTCTCAGTTTGGCTGTTGTCTTATACTTAGAGAGATACAACATACCTGATCTTCTGACACAGCTTCTCCACCCCGTCCACCTTGGGAGGAGACTGCCCCGTGATGTTGACGAGCCAATCCAGCTTGGAGTGCATCTCCAGCATCCGTTGCCACCGGCGACTGTAGCCAGGCTGCACATCATCACCATGGCGAGGGATGAATGTTTTCATCCTCTGGGCAGCGCGCAGGACATCGGTGACATTTTCAGCCCACAGGCTGGCGCAGGGGTGGCACGGGGCACAGGCTGGGAAGACCGAGTCGTACCCTGGTGCACACTCGTCACAGAAGATGCCCATCACACCGACACGACACAGGCACTCCCCGGTATCAGCATCACAGGCAGGACGCTCAGTCCCCTCCATGTTGCAGTCACAAGCTACCAACCAGAATAGATGACACACGATACAACAGCAAAGACAAGTGAAACAAGAATTAATGGCCACAAACGTGCTTCGTGTACAAGTGCATCATTGGCTCTCTAGATTAGATTTGCAGAGCAGATGCGCAATGTTAGCTGGTCAATGTGATACAGGAAGAGCAGGTCTGACTGTCCTGGACAGGGAACCCTCCTTTGTATCCCTTCCCAAGGTTTCTTCCATTTAATTCCTATAAACGTGAATGTCTGTCACTAACTGACTTACTCACTGACATTCACTGACTGAGTGATGAAGTTACACCGTTGGTCGGCTGGGTGTTGGAGTTTCCCCATCGGCTGATGTATCCGTTTCAAATTAAGAGCCCTCTAGCAACAAGGCTTTTGGCCACAATTTCGCACACTGACCATACACGGTCCAACCATATAATAGGTTTTGTTTGTTTGTTTGTTTACTAATGAGTTATTCCTTGTCCTATTGAGGGTCAAGGTCAGGGGGTGTCGTTTAATCCCTCTGTTAATTGTGGGCTTGTGAAACCCTTTAAGACTGTAATGTAACCATTAGGTATTCAAATAAACTTGACCTGACTTGATATGAACACTAGTGTGTCGTGTTAGTATAGTTAGCCAGCTCAGTTAGCCATGAGAATTAAAGGCTATATAATATATATAATATATACTGTATATATATAATAACGTACATATGCACTGCAGGTCAGAATTCCCAAAGTGATTTTCTCCACATTCATCACACTGCCTTCCTCCAAACTCTGGACGACACTCACACTGTCCGGTCGCCTAAACACAGCAGATGGGGGAAAATCACAAAAATAAGTTCAGTGACAAATATCTATTTAATATATAGAATTTAATTGTTTGTTCATTTTGCGTTTCATTTTCATGAAAAACTACTGTGATTTAAAAAGTGCTATAATTGCTGTCATGAAAATGAACATTGTTTCTGGATAGTGCATGAGACTCAGAACGCTGAGATGTTGAAAACAACTAACACATTAGTTCTCGGAATCTCGTGCAATTTAAAATGCTAGTTTTCTTCTTTATCTATCACACCCTTCTTTATCTTCATCGTTTATCAGCCAAAATGACCATTTGAGAAAAGCCCGTCCTATCCGTTCATGTTCTGTGGTCTACAGATGGATCTCGGAGGTCTTGCCTTGTCACATATGTTGTTGAGAGAGTTGGCAGGGTCACAGTTACAAGGCTGACACCCTGAGGCCCCCCCAATGTTCCAGTATTCGTCGTCACACTGGTCACAGAGCACGCCCACAGCGCCGGTCCTGCAGGGGCACTGACCGGTCTGGGGATTGCAGAAACACGGGCCCCCGAGGGGGCACTGCAGCACTTCGGTACCCCGCCGGTCACAGGAGCATTCTGGGTAACAGACACAGCAGGGTTAGTCAGTTCTGTGAGTTTTGTCTTGATACTTTGACTTTTGTTTTTCCTTGTTGTAAAGAACTTTGTTAGTTTTTGTTAAAAAAGAGCTATATGATCTATATCTGATCTACAGTATATCTGTGATATTCCTGAATTCAGAATAATGGAGTGTCCCTCTGTGGTTGTGAGAGATAGGGGACGTCTGCACACACACACACACACACACACACACACACACACACACACTAAACAGTTTTAAATATCCACTTTTCCCATAACCAAGTACCATGTAAAATCTAATAACTAGACTTCTGACACCATCACTGATTCATTGATCCAAATGAGCGAACATCAAATTTTCAATTGACTCAAAATCTTTTTTGTAACTTTATTTATCCAGGGTGGATCAGCAATCACAACCTACTGTTGGCCACTGGGAGCTGCCCAGTACAACCACAGTCTTCTACTGTTCGTCACTGGGAGTTGCCCAGTACAACCACAGTCTCGTACTGTTGGCAACTGGGAGCTTCCCAGTACAACCACAGTCTTGTACTGATGGCCACTGAGCAACTCCTCCACTGGGGCGGTTGGGGTTTAAGTGCCTTGCTCAAGGGTACGTCAACAGCTATTTTTGAGGTAGGGTAGAGCACTACTGACATTCTAGAAATCGTTGTCTTTACCTTTGCAGCTCTGGGCCAGTGCATCACCATAGTAACCAGGTTTGCAGTTTTGGCAGCGAGGTCCCTGGGTGTGGTGCAGGCAGCGTAGACACGCCCCCGTCACTCTGTCGCATGCAGCGTGGTCATCCGGGTCGATGTTGTTGTTGCAGGGACACTCCTCGCAACGGGCTCCTGGTACCGTCAGGTCACCATAGAAACCAGGAGCACAGCTGTCACAGCGCGGGCCTGAGGGAGACACAGTCACTTTATACCGGAACTTGTCTTGGTGCCGTTGGTACCCAGACGTATCCACATCTTATATAGTGAAGTAGACACATGCCCACCATCAGAAAAAAACAAAATCAATTGATTACAAATACCTATTGTTTTCAAAACAAAAATGACAATAATCACACCCAAGACTGTGTGATACTTTAGAATTCCTATAATATCAGTATCAGTACATCTTTATCTATCCATCTATCTTTATTCTAATGTCATTTTATATTTTAGTTATTTATCTCAAGCTCTGTGAGAGCAGGGGTTCAGTGTTTTGCTCAAGGACACTGCAATAGGACACCTTGTCTGTTACGGGGATCAAACCTACGACCTTCTAGTTATGTGACAGTCTCTACAACCAGCTGACTGTCCTTCCATCCACTCTGAACTGTACAGACTGCTAACCAGAGGAGACACAGAGGAGGACGCCCACCTGTGTGTCCATTCAGGCAGTTGCAGGTCAGACTGCCTGATCCTGGGTCTTTGCTGCAGGGTTCTGGGTCACTGGCGAAGAACCTCCCGCTGGTCCGGGACTCTGGACACAGGCAGGGCTCACAATGCTGCCTGGAGACAGGGTTGCCGTAGTAACCCTCCACACACCTGCATCAGCAACACAGACCTCCATCAAACACAGACACACTTTGTCCTCCAAGTACAACGAATATACAGGACTGAGGCTTGGTGCAGAGATGCATTGGTAACATATGCGATTTCACAGCACATCCTGACACACGCTACAGAAAAATAAGTGAGGCTAGCTGTAGACAGGATGTTTTTAAACCCGAGACAAGCGGACGCTCCTCACCTCTCACAGTTAACTCCGGTGGAGTGTTCCCTGCAGTTCAGGCAGGCTCCGCTCTCCTCGTCACACAGCTCCGCCAGGCCGTTGCACTCACAGGGTCGACACAGAGGGAAGCCCCAGTACCCTGGCTGACAGCGGTCACAGCGGCGTCCCGCCACCTCCCTACGACACGGACACTGACCTCTGACCTGGTCACAGAGCTCCGACACGGAACCACGAGGGTCACAATCACAGGCTGCAGAGAAGAGAGGAAAGATGTAAGAGCCTCTATTTGAACTTGTCTTCTTCCTGTCATTATGTCTCTTGTATCCAGTTTAGTGTTCGACACTAACTACTAAACTAACTAAACTAAACTAAAATGTCCAACATGAATTATGAAACTCTTATCCCAGCCCTGATGCTTCAGCTCAATGCCTCAAGCTTCAGCAGTGTAATGAAGTCTCCCGTAGGTGTCCTTTGCTTGTACTGTATTCACGGTAAACATGGGAGAACAATCATTTAAAGAAGCCTTTTGATAGACTGAACCGGTGCATTTAGCAGTAGATGGTCCTGTGTATAATAGTATACTGTGACATGCACAATGTTCACATCAATAGTTACTGACGTTTGCAGCCATCAGGTCCGAAGCCAAAGGTCAGAGGGGCGCAGGTGTCACAGCATCGGCCGATTACGTTGGGTTTACACTCACACACCCCCCCGAACTTACTGCAGGATGGTCCCCGGGAGCCCTGAACATTACACCTACAAGCTGGACACACAGGCACACAGAGGGAGAAAATACTGACACACACACATACTATACAGCAGTACACGTCATGGGGCAGGAAATAGATTTGTACCTTTTTACTAAACTGTAAGAGACACAAATTACTAGATATTCACAAACCAATGGTCACAATTTGTGTATTTGTTGTGTGTTGTGTTGTGTTTCTTACGCATGGCTCCGTTGTGGATGCGGGCGGACATGCTGCTGACCAGACCCTCACACACCTCGGGCAGGGTCTCCTGCTCGCCCAGGTCTGCAGCCAGTCCCAGACAGCGGAACCGCCGGAACGAGTCCAGATCGCTCTGGGAACAGAAGTCCTGCACCGACTCTATCCTGGGAATCAGACCCATCTGGAAAACAGACAGGATGCACACTCAAGAGCATTTATTTGACTTTATTTATCAAGGGAAGACTGACTGCCAGCACCAGTCTCCTTTTCAGCACCGCAATGCTGGCCACTGGGAGCTACCCAGTACAACCACAGTCTTCTACTGTTGGCCACTGGGAGCTACCCAGTACAACCACAGTCTTCTACTGTTGGCCACTGGGAGCTGCCCAGTACAACCACAGTCTTCTACTGTTGGCCACTGGGAGCTGCCCAGTACAACCACAGTCTTCTACTGTTGGCCACTGGGAGCTGCCCAGTACAACTGGCCACTGGGAGCTGCCCAGTATGACCA
>OMKK01066963.1:0-12707 GCA_900302305.1 Polymixia japonica
TTTAGCTGGTAAAAACAGTTATGCATGTTAGCCACTACCTAATCAGGAACATCAATCCAATGGTATGGTGCAACACTAACTTTAATTAATTGATAAAACATTTCAATCGAAAATATCACAAAAAATGTTTTCAATACAAACTACCAAGAATTTGAATTAGTTGTTGAAATGTGCAGCTGTTTGACCCAAACATTTGTTTTATACTCTGCTTATTCTTACCCAGATCATGAAGCTAACTGGAATGGCTTGCATCACATTTTGAGGTAAATGGTTTCGATCCTCACATTTCACATTTTGCTCTTAGATTACCGGTAAAAATTCAGAAACGCACCGTTGGTGTGCAGTTACTGCATGGCCTTTTAATTATTAATAAACTGAGTCAAACCCCAAAACATTCTGTAACAAGTAACAAGGACAAAGCCGTGCTGGTTGTTTCAGTGTTCCTACAGCCCGGGAAGAGGGAAGAGGAGCCGCAGAGGTCACAGAGGTCACTGAGCGGAATTAGTTCTAGGGAATTCATCTGAAGGGGTAAGCGGAAGATGATTAGTCATACAGCTGGGCACACATTCAACACATTTTGTTTTGTCATGTGAGTGTAGGTTTGTGGTTCCAAGTCTTTGGAATTGCAAATCGACCAGCACTGAGATTGAATTGTAGGCCTGGCCCTTGCCCTTGTAGAAATTGAGGGTCCTGTGCCCGATAAGTGTGTGCCTGAGAAAATCTAATGCTGCATGTTTTCATTTTCCTTGGTGTAAAATAGAGTATTAGACTAGGGGGTTGGGTGGTTGAGCACTAGTGATTTAGTGTAGCATAGTCCATTTTTCATTGTTTCCTTTTAGGAGCTTAGCTGCTGTAACCTGCAGCAGAGTTTCACAGAGATGAGAAAGGCAATGCATTTTCATCATGTACTTTGTGGACCAGGCCAATTCAAAGATCACTACCTCAGTGCCTAATCACCTTGATTACCTTCCACAAGCACACTCATCAATCTCCACTCCCGAAACGTGTCACCGAGGACACTTGCCCACAGGAGCAACAACACATAGAGTTTATTTTTTTTTAGAGAAAGAAAACATTTCACTGCAGCAGTCAATAACAAATGCCTGGCTTGTGTTCAGGTGCCCTCTAGATATTTGAGCTATAGATGTTTTGTTCTCTGAAAGCATAGATTATTAACAAGATCACAGTTAGGATGTCACTCTTTTGCACGGTAATCTTGGGGGACTGGTGTTGTTTCTTGAAATGTCGTTTCCTGGGAGTGCTACTGCGTACATTCCCCTTGAGCCACAGTGAGGAACCTCGGTATATAGGCAAGCACGGTTATCATAATTCAGTACCACTTCCATTCTCCGATGACATTGCATTTGATAACAACATTCTGTCTGTTCAGGTCTGATCAAACCTGTTAATTACCAAATGTTGTAGAGGTGATCCTTACCCTAATAGCAGCAAAGTTTACAGAGACGGCATCCTTGAAGAAATTAATCAAAACGTACATTCACGAGAAGATGTTGTTGACATTTGTTCATGCCTCCTAATTTTACACAGCCTCACAGCCCCTGACTTATTATCTTTTCCCAGATCCCTTCATAGTTCAGTTTTCATCCTCTAGTAAAAGGCTTGATTAGATCTCATCAGGTTTTAATTCTGAATAGCAGTAAAATGGCAGCAAATAAGATAATAAGCAAGCGTTTTCATATAAATGGCTGTTCCCTGCATTGCAAGGTGATGGTTGTATATTAGTAAGGTATCATCTGCATTCTTGTCACTAGTTCTTTAAATTAAGACTTGATTATTATTCTTTATTTTTCATAATCAACAAACTTTGACTAACTTGGACATCACATTCTCTTTCCCCCTGTTCAAAGGGCATCGCCTCTAGTTCATCAAGATAGGGGGTAGCCCCTTCACCAATGTTTAAAACGTATACTTAAACATAAACGTAGCATTAGCATAGCTGCTAATTTACCTAGCTAGAGGGTAAGTTACCTCCGCTTGCAAATAAGGCAGGCCTGCGAAGGTTTTTGTGGGCTTGTGACATCTGATTGATGACAACTTTTGGGAGCATTTGATGCTGTTTTTAGCACACTTAGTAACAACTTGTAAAAGTCTTTCCATTTCACAAGTATTCATTTTGGGGGGATTGCGTCAAGGAACAACAAAATTCTTTTGTTTCATTAGACAGTTTTATGTCTGTACTCATTTGATGTGAAACATGGGTTAAATTTGTATTTGTGTTCAAGATGTGCTTTCATAAGCCTGTCCTGTTTTCAACCCCCACCCTGTGACAGCCTGAAAATGAGAGAAAAAGCTTATCCGATACTTATCACAGTATCACAGTATCTGTTCCTGTTTCTCCCACTGAAGGTGTTTCTGTCCCTAAAGGTAACTAGAGGAAACAAAAGCAGCGAAATAAATAAGGTTAAAAACCTCCTTTTCAGTGTTTGATTCTTTTATAGCATCTCAACGCCCTGTGATATCTTTTTCCTCCAAGGGGGACATTTGTCCACGAGGGGTTTAGATGACTGGGACATTCAAAGCGCAGTGTTGCTCAAGGACACTGATGCCTTCTGGCCACAGGATACTCTTTATTCTCTAGGACAACCTGCCACTCTTAACACTCTTAAGCCTCACAGCTTGTAGTCTTGTACACACTCTTGCACGGTATTTTTAAATGTTGAACCACTGATGACCTAATTTTGGAGTCAGTTCAAAAATCATTGAAGGGTCTAAGCTCTGACTACACGGTATAAGCCACAGTTATTGAAACGGTAACCTTTCTCGGATGTCATGTAGGCTAGCGCATAGCTAAAATAAACGAATGTAGGAGGGTTTAGTGTTAATACTGAAAAGCTATAGCTGTATGGTGTTAACGCTAACAAAAAATAATCACATTTTTGTAAAGTTTTCAACTCGGTGCACCCTGAGGATAGATTCATGTCATGGCAACTTTCAGGTCATGCTTTGATGCCTGCCTGGTAAAAATGCAGCTATGTTTGCATTCTACTTTGCATTTTGTGGATGTTTGCACAGTTCCTGGAAAGTTGTGAGAATTTTGATAATGCCTTTGGTTATAGTGCTGTTCTGGGACTGGTTCACCTCTTAAATAATTTTAAATCCATAGCTATGTCTTGTGGCCGTACCGATGACCCCAGCAGACAAGCTGAATCCAAACCATATAAAGAATAGTGTATGAGAAATCAGCTCTATTAAACGTCGCTTTAAAACAATTGAATAACATACATTGCCATGGATGTTCCTAGGAGGGTTAATGTGTTTGCCCATTTATAGAAGCGACCCAAATGTGTCTTCAGATATAAAAGAAGAATCAGCCTTCAAGGTGATACAGCTTATTAGACCAGGGGGTGAGCCTCTTCTCTTGTGCTCTCAATACACTGTTAAATCACTCACTATAAAATCTGACACACTTTGTACAGTCATTTTAATTTAACGTGATGCACTAGATGTCAAAAAAATCTAAGCCTTTTAGACATAAATTAGACATTAAAGTGAAAGAAAATATTATCTCATACATCAACTGGTGCAATAATGTGGGTCAGAGACTTGGGACCTGTTCAAATATTAAGTAAATTAGGACTTGTTTGTGAGCATGAACAGACACTTCGTAGTTGAATAGAGAAACAAGCCATTGCGAATGGCCTGTGAAAGGTTAGAAGTGCGGCCTTGTGGAACATCTAAACCAGGTCACAATGGTTGAGAACCTATCATAGCTGCCAGTCGCTATATGTGCCAAGGTTCATCTAACACTTGTCCTGCTGTAGTGTGTGGTTATGACCCTGCCAAATGATTACTCACCTTGATTAGACTTTGTGAATTTGTAACAAGTATTATGGAATGTCTCTATAAATAGAGGTAGCATATTCACGGTTGCACATTTACTGTGTCCAGATAATGTTTAGATCAATTTAATGACAAATTCCATCACTTTTATTTGTAGCAGCATGCTTCTCATTATTCAGATTTAGAGTGCAAATAGGTTTTTATGTGCGATTTTTATTGTTGCATCTTCACAACAGACTAGATTAATCTCAGTTGTCACTTAACTTCTGAAAGAGGACAGAATCAATCAAACAAAGTTCTCATGAGGCCTGATGTCATTTAAAACAATCTCAGGGATAAGATGCTGTATTGGTCTCTAGCTAACCTTTAGTGTGGAGTATTTATTTTTATCACCTTGATGACAGAGATAAGGGTGTGTGCCAGAAAGTAAACCAGTCATTAAAGTCCTGACAGTTCTAACAGAAAGAAATTGTTCCTTTCATTTTTACCTTTCAAATAACTGGATAGTCAATGAAGTATATACTCTACTACAAACAAAATATGTCGCGTACTAGCAGGAAACTGTTTTTTTTATGTTTTTGCAGTGAACAATGTGCTTGACAGTTGCATTGCACATAATTTAATTGGCAATGCGTACAATTTACCAAATTACATTTTTCTATGAGGGGCCCTCATTTTTCTCATATAAATATATAAAGAAAATTATACTAGGAATCTAATGACACAAATGAGTCTGTGTCAATGAGGCCTTTACACCATGCATCTTGGTGATCAGATTGCATTTGGAAGAGTCTAACTACATAGAAATCCAGGAATAAATGCACCCAAGACACACTGAAGATCCAATTTGCCCAAATTACCTTTGGAGGAGGTGCAATAAGTGTAACTACATTTCCAATCTGCATACAATATCTATGTTACTATAAATAATGAGCACATATATTACTATTTGAGATGTTGATGTCTCTGCACCAATGTCACCAAAACAAACTAATTAAAAGTAATTAAAGAATTTCTGATTTTAATTACTAAAATGGACAAGCAAACACGTGTCAAGCATCTCAGACTGTATCTTAAAACTTTAAAACCTGAGAAATAGTAACTTATCATTTGTTCTGACAAAACTATTAAAAGTAATGATGACAGATGAATATATAACTGTTGACCGGGAAAAATGATTCCCCTGTTTTGGAAAGTGAGGAAAACTGCACAGAAAAACAGAAATCTCCAAGCCATTGCTGACTTTATAAAGGATGTGAATATAACAAGAGGAAGTGATGTGAATGTCAATCTCCATATTGCGTGTGAATGAACAATCCAATTTAGCTGTGGACAGTAGAGACATTGTTTTAATGCAAATGATTGTAAATTGTATTCCAGCTAAATCATACCTAGACACAATCTAAATATAAAACACATGTTAATACCTGGTAAAGGGGAAGGTGGTCATTCAAATTAAAAAGAAACCAAAACATTTTGTAATGACAATGCAAAAATGGTAATTTACTTGTATGTAGTGGGAGTCTTCTCATCATCTGCCTCCACCAGATAGTTTTGACAAACAGACATAGAGCACAGAGGCAGCTGTGCCATGGACTGAGTATCTTCTCACACGCAAACAGCAACTGTCTTCTACTGCTACTGTATCAAAGTGTACTAATCCAGTCAAATAAATCTTAGCTTTAAAGCAAGGTGTGTAAGGAATTGGAGAGATGCCACATAGTTAATGAATACAAACAGCTTTATAGTTGCCATTAAAATTAGAGGCCATTTGAATCTGTTTAATATGTAATACATGCCTTTAATGATGCATCAGTGAGACACATAGATGCATTTTTTAGCTAGGTCAAAACAGTTAAATTTTATGTCCCTCTTTTATGTAAAGAAAATGAATGATAAAATGCCATTTAAAAGTAATAACAGTGATGATGATGATGATGATGATGATGTTGTTGATGATGATGATGATGATGATGATATTGGACTACTCTAATGCATCTCTAATGCATGTTTCTCACTGTGTAAATATTGGAATGTTTGCAATCAGAATGTGGTGAGCGTGCATGTGTCAAAATGTCAAAAAATGTCAAAATCAATCATTTGGGCTTTTAAGTCACTGATAGGTTGATTAAGTGGGCTGCACTAATTAATACATGTCTTTTGGGACACAGGTGTTTTTTTAAACACAAGGTTGCTGAAACTTACATGTAGAGGTGCTGTCGAGTGCATTAAAACATTCATAACTTGTCAGCACTGGTAGTCTTTCCTCTTCAATCCTCACAAGAGATTCCTTTATGAATAACGAATGAATAACTTTATTTAAGTATTTTATCAAGCCTTTGTTTATTGAGTGATTTCGCCTTACAGGTTTGTTTAATGTCAACTATATTCCAGGCTTTATTCCAATGATGCTGTCTGTCCCAATTAGTGTCAAGCTCCTGTGAGCCTTTCACTTTGCCATGCTCTGTTCTGCGCAATCTTGCACCCTAGTCCTATTATATAGTAATATAATCTGAGAGGGCATTTTTCCCTTTGTGGTTAGGCATGAGGTACTGCAGAATATAGTACAAGTTGTGCTGTATGTTGCCTGCTGTAATTAACTGCTTCAAAGAGGTGCAAGAAGTGAGCACTAAGGAATGGGGAGTAGAAATATCAAAGTTTGTACCATAAAAGGGTGTCCAACAACAATAATTATAACACACAGAAACTGTCTGTACAGTCAGAGGCATGAATGGACATATATCTGGTTTCCATGTGGTCTCATTTATTCCATATCCACAAATAACGGCGACCACCTTATTTTTTAATGAAATGCTTGCAAACATGTTAATAAGCAGTAAGCCATACAGTCATACTGCTGGATGTGCTTCTCCCTCAGTAGCTAATTAAGAAGACATCTTTTTGATCTCATAATAGACCTGCTGCCAGGGTAAACAAACAGGGTGACAATGACACAATAATGAATTTTTGCATTTCAAAAGAAGATAAAACTTTAATATAGCTAGCTATTTTTAACTGTTTTGTTAACTTGTGTGTAATGTGATTCATTTTCGTTTTTTCTTTGTACAATGAGCTACTACCCATCTCAAACTCAATGAACAGCTTGCTGGGCAGTTCAAAGATGGAAAAACCCTGTGTTTACACAAAATGAAATTATTCTTTTCAACTGAAAGCCATTCTACAAAGAACAATTTTCACATGGAAAAGTCTAATACAAATGCAAATAATTAAAATGTTGTCACATACGTGTGCTTTATATTAAAAGTGTGAAAAGTGTGATAAAAAAACAAGGAATTGCCTACAGGACAGGATCATATGTGCCAACTGGGCACTCAGAAAACAACAGCCAATCTGATCGTGTTCAATGGCAGGAAGTCAAGTCAAGTTTATTTGTATAGCCCTTAATCATATTACAGTCTCAAAGGGCTCTACAAGGCCACAAATAACAGGAATTAAATGACACCACCTGACCTTGACCCTTGATCGGACAAGGGAAAACTCCCAGAAAAACCTTAGTTAGGAAAAATGTGATGTTAATATAATGAAATGATCTTATAGAAAGATGAATGGCTTCTGCCGTACCACAGCTTTAATATATTGTACTATGTCATTCTAATAAAACCCAACCAAACAAAGATACCCATCAAAGCAAAATATTAACATTAATTCAGTAGTGATAGTGCTATACTCTTGTTTTGCTACCAGAACAATGGTTTATGCCATATTACTGTGCTGAAGAGTATGACCTTTTTCATTAATTATAATGTCAATGTGTAACACCCGTCACAAATGTCTTTTACATTAAAATGTCTACAGTAAAATGATCATGACCTTTAAGAAAACAAAAGTTTTGCAACCTGGAATATTGTAATTTAGACTGCACTTAGGAATGGACTGGAATAATGCACAATGAATGTGTTATGGCTAGGTCAGGGATTGTAGACTTAAAGGATAAATGGAAAAAAAACACCTGTATGACCTTTTTACCACTACTCCCGTTGCTTTAAAATGTGATGCAAAATGGCTTAATAATGTGTTTTATGTCCACCAGTCCAACAGAATTCAAGTTGAAAAGTTCAGCCCTGAACTCTTTTAGTAGTAGTAATAATTATTAGTAGAGTGGTGGTAGTAGTAGTAGCCTAGTTGCAGTAGAGAGGAAGAGTTTTTATTGTTTTATGGCTATGCATTCTATTGTATATGTTTAAGTAGTCACTAAATACACTTTTTAAAGCAGTTT
The DNA here is from genome assembly GCA_900302305.1 of Polymixia japonica. Lineage (NCBI taxonomy): Eukaryota > Metazoa > Chordata > Actinopteri > Polymixiiformes > Polymixiidae > Polymixia > Polymixia japonica. The sequence continues at coordinate 8,039 of OMKK01066963.1, forward strand.
TTTTTTTACTGCTGATACATAATGTAAATTATTATTATTATATTAAATTCATTTTAATGAATGCACATAGAACATCTCTTGTAGTCAGTTTAATGTCATGGCATCAACAGTTTCATCCAATGGGCTAGAAAACAATTGCTTGGCTCTGGCCAATATAATGCACCACACTGGCTTCTGAGAAAAGATGCTGAACGCATTAATTATGGCACATTTGCTCCTCCGTACATATAGAGGGCTTTTTGGACCTATAGAGTCTGACGCGGTCTGACGTCCTGGGTTAACTGTCTAACCGTGGCGTCAGGTAACCATGGAGACGCCTCTAGTGGAAGCTAAACTCGCCGTCTGAACTAACGTTACATCTAATTAACGTTAGTGCGCCTATAAAACTTTACTTTACTCATTTGCTTCAAGAGATAAGGTACTTTTTGGTTGGACGCATAACGTTAGTGCCACTTACCTTTACTAGATCTTTGCTGAAGTAGTTGCAACCGCATGGTTACAGCAAGTACCCAAGCAACGTTAGCTACAAATATAACGTCAACTAGCATAACGTTAGCTAGTTAAGTCAAACAATGTTCAGAAGTATTTATCAGGTAGGTCTTCCGCTCTTATAACTGAATGTATATCTTGCTATGCAGGTAAAGATAGCCTGACGTTCGACAATAACTTTACTTTTATTTGACTGATTTGTGAATTTCTCCCATGTAGAGTCTATTTACATTTAAAACTGCATCAGAATGATAAGGAAGCAACGTAGACGGGCCAACTGCGTGTTGCTTAGAGTTTTGTAATTCAGTTCAAGTACAATTCTATATTTTTATTAGGAACATATTTCTATATTTCTACCTGGTCTAGATGGGCAACCGTAGTAGCTAGATGTGTCAAACGTGGAATGAATTAATCAGCACTCAATAATGTTAGAGGTTGAATGAGAATGGTTGCCAGATTTGTGAAACCTCTTAAATATTTAGGACAATTGATACAATCTGAAAAACAAAATCACATTTTTTCTATTGGGAGAACACAAGACCTGGTCTAGATGAGAAACCATAGATGTACTGAATTATTCAGCACACTGAGAATGCTTGCCAGATTTGTGAAACCTCTTAAATATTTAGGAAAATTGATCTATTGTTCTCCCAACTTAACTTAATTTCCCTAAACTTTTAAGAGCTTTAACAAATCTGGCAGCCATTCTCATTCAACCTCTAGTATGTGCTGAATAATTCAGTCCATGTTTGACATTTCTAGCTACTACATTTGCCCATTTAGGTAAAAAAATAGGACTAGATTAATCATTTCCTAATAGAAAATAAATAGATATTTTTCTTCAACTGAATTACAAATGCATGAGTTTATGAGTTGACATGTGCTTAGTGTGGAGACAAAAAATGGGAGAAATTCACAAATTAGGCTGTGTCAACCAAAACTATTTCAAAACATTTGTGTCGCAGGAGTTGGAAGTCATTAACCGCTGAATCTGAATATCAAGCCAAAATCGAACATCGCGCTATCTTTACCATTGTATGCAGTTGACATACAGTATATTCTTAAAAAGGGGACTCTGTCCATCTGTTCTAATGAAACAAAATGAAGAACAAAGACATGCTCACCTGTAGCCCTAGTTCACCTGTAATGGTAACTTGATTATAAATATGGTATTTCCCCAAGGGTGGACCTGTGGTTGAGCTCTTTAGTGCACAGGGAAAAGACCCTGTGGCAAAATGGAAACTTCATGGAGGTCCATCAGCCATACATAAGGTGAGTTTTCAACTATCAAAAGCTCTAACTTTCTTAAAGTGGACTTTTTAGGTTTTTATTCTAGACGTTTCCTAAGATTACTGTTAACATCACGGAAAATGCAACACGCTGACATCACTCAATTACATACACTAAAAGAAAATATTACTATTATTATTATTATAATTTTAGATATTAGGATAGCTGCAGGAGCATGACTGTCGATAATTTGTTCTTTCAATTATCATAGACAATTTAATTTGATGGCACCGTAGGCGTTGCATGTGACTTGATGTTAAGACCTCATGATTTAAAACTCAACTCACAGAAATGAACAGTTACAGTTGTTGAGACTGGTTCACTACAGATAAGTCTTACTTAACAAAACCTCATGCCCTATTTGTTTCTTTCCTTAGGAATTTGATACAGAAGTCAAAGGATTTGTTTACTGTCTGGAGGGTAGCAGCCAGACTGTTAAAATGCAAATGCCAGAGGATAGTAAAACGGCTCGTACGTCCACATTTTTTTAATTAATACATACTTCTAGCCATATTGAAAGATTATTTCATTGTGCATTCTGGCTATTTGTAATGCCTTACAATACCTTGCTTTTTGCCTATATTTTCTCAGTTGGACTCATTCAAAGATTCTTGGTCCTTCAAGTGAATTGTTCTCAATGCAGAGACTTTTCCATTGAGCTTGTGTAAGTATTGTAGTCCTCCGTTGTCCATGTGTATTGTACTTGTATTGATACTCCTACATTTAGCAACTGAAAGAGGAATGTCACAATGTGCCAGTTTTCAATGCTGTACAATCAATACTTTATCTGGAATCAAGACTCAAGGAATCTGTATTGTGGGTTGGTCCCCAGGAAACATGTAGTTAATTATAGACACTTACTGTGGTAGATGCTGCTGTTACAGTAAGCTTTTGATTTAGTGATGGGAGCTATATGGAAAAGAAAGTGATATGTTGAAACAATCTCTGATTGTACATTGTTCTGTTACAATCTGTTTTACAAATGTTCTTGTACACTAAATCAACATAAGAATCTAAAGCCCCTTTCACACATGCAGTTTAACCCAGAAATTAGGGATGCTCCGATCGGGATTTTGGGGCTGATCTCCAATCACTGATCACTGGAAGCAGAATCGGGTGATACCGGTGACGGGGGGATGAGGTCTGCAGATATTTTGTAGCCAATCTTTTATTAGGTCATGTAGGTTACGAAAAAACTGAAACCATTATAATAGCCTGTTTGGCTATTAAGAGCAGCTTAACAAATAATTTAGCTTTAGTCCTATAGAATAAAAGCTAAATGTGCACAACACACCAAATTAACAGAAGCATAAGAATAAATTCTAAGGCACCAGAAATCAATTCCAATCCAAAGACTGAACAAAGCAGAAGGCCTTTCTCAATTTACTCCAAATTTAGAGACTGAAAACTGTGCAACAGTGCAAGGCTATAGCCAAATATAAAGCATACATCTCTCAACATTTACTTGTGTAGGTTTTACAACCTGCCATGCCTACCAGTCTTTAGCTTACTTCTTAAGCATCAACGGCACATTTTTCATTATAAATATAAGCATTCTTCGAAGACAGCCTGTTCCTCTTCTCATTCACAATATTTGTTGCTGTGCTGAAAAATAGCTTGCTATCTACGCTAAAAATAATAACAAGGGACATCTTCCGCTGCATACATTAAACGTACATCCAGCCTTTGCCGGCATTGTCATGTCGTGTGAACACACTCAACACAAACACTTTTCCAAGTAGTAGCCGTGTGTGTGCGAGCAGGGGAAACCACTGCATGTACAATTTCTCTTTCATAAAGGAAAAAGGGTGTTCGAATGGGTATTCTTACTGGAGGACTAGCACATTATGTTTGTCCATTATCATGTTTGCGTGTTTCTGTGCTTGCGTGTAGGTGTATATGTTTTTGTTGTGTGTGTGTCTCTATGTGTGCATGCGTGTTCGTGTCATCTTTGTGTGCTTGTCGGATTATTAACAATTTAAATATCACATCATTCATTAAAAATGCATAATGCTGATCATTATTTTGTAAAAAACAAAATATTATTTCTTGGCCTTGAGAAGTTTGAACATATTACTGCTTAGCGCTCACCACTTTCTTCTCCAATTCTTTATTTATTAACAGAATAACTGATTTAGGGCATTTGAAAAGGAGACTCTACCTATCGACGGTGCATAAAGAGTTCTCAGCTACACCTTTGCATGCAAGGATACCTTTTGTTGCATTGCAAGACAATGTTGTGAGTATTCAACTCTGTCTCCCGGCCTGCCTTCAGATTTGTGCTCATTTGGTCATGACACCTTATGTTTAATAGAAAATTATTGTTATTTTATCATAACCTCTGAACCACAAAATATTATTCCCTCCATTGTCTTAGTGGTGTAACTTGTGCATCAACCTTGTATCATTCACTGGCGAACTATTCAAGAGCGCTAGCTTTTTGACTTTGGATGGCATCACTGTTTCTGCCAACTGCAAACTGCGAAGAATCTTCACGATGAAAATAGAGCCTACAGGAAAAACATATGATGGTATTGCAAAAACACATCATGTCAAAACAGAGTTTTGTCAGCATACTTGAGTGACCAAAAGCTACTTTAGGCTACATCTTGTCCCTAGGGCCACACACAAAACACACAGACATTGTGATAGGTCTTACCATTTACTGACTTTTGAAGATCTTGTTTTGACTTTGAGTGGATATTGAAGAGCTGCAACAGTGACACACTAGTAGATACAGGTAGTCTGTGCTCTCCACTCCCCATAGTAATGTTTGTACTTTGTTGGCCTTTGATGTGTTGCACAGACTGAGTGGCTTTAGACTTGACTTTCTATGAAACGACTTGACGTGTGTGTGTGTGTGTGTGTGTCTGTGAGCGTCTGTGTCTGT